>JAQFXP010000023.1:0-69669 GCA_034693685.1 Belba bartosi | reverse complement strand
TAGTTTAAATCCAGTTAAATTAAGTAAAATTTTATCACAAATATATAGGTTTTTTGAGCGTTTTTGGAAAAATCCCCTCCCTGATCCCCCCCTAGGTTTTTGGCCAAAATTTTGGGGAAAATCCCCACCCTGACCCCCCCCCTGGATCGGCCGACCTTCTCAATCCCTGCTTTTTATGTATTTTATTAGAGACATAAACTCAAACTAAAATATAAACAAAAGTATAAACAAAAGATATTTTTGATTTTATTTATGGAAATAACAAATTCAAAGCCTTTAACACAATTTTGTTCAATACGTATGGATACAATTGGATGGGTCAATAGAAAAGATTTAGAAGTAAAGTCTCAATATTGAGCTCAGGGAACAAAATATAAAATGTTCATTAAATGGGCACCCGTAGGCTTTCTGGTCCCAATGTCTGCTCAAATTCTTTATTATATACAATATTTTTATAAGTTTAACAAGTTGATATTTTTTATTTGATTATACAATAACAGAACAAGCATAGCTTGATAAAAATGTAACTTTGAGCTTAGCTTTTATATTTAATATGCTTTGGCTGGTTATCGACATAAAAAGCCAAAACACCTCTGCTTTTGAAATTCATGTCTAATGTTCGCTATAATAGTTGTCAAGTATTACAAAATTATATTTAATCAAAATCTCAGTCTTTTATTAAGTTTATGTTTGAAAATTCAGTTTTTAAACGAGGTCAAATCTACCATACGCACAAAAATAGCTAAATTATTTATTAGATTCTTAGATAAATATTAAATGAGTTTTTTGTTTTCTATACAATACTATATAATACTGTTTGTTATGTTGCTATAGAGTTGGTCAAGGAAGATTTTCACACATTGTTTTATTAAAAAAAATTGTTTCAATTAATTAATTTTTTAAACTATTATTTTTACGTTATTTTTGATTGGTTAAATTTGATTAATTATTAAAAGTTAAAATATGATTAAAGCAATCAAAAGTTGTTAAAATGCATTATTTTATTATTATATTTGTTTTTTAAAGCATCTTGTAAAGGTTTATTATTCCAACTAGGCCTATTAACTATTAAATTTGCAACTTGGCCAGATTAATAAACAGCTACTTTGGAAACATTTGAGTGTCTCGGCTCTAATCTATACAAAGTCTTCAATTTGAGACCAGTTTTAGAGATTATGTTTTGGTTTTTGCAAATCAAGAAAAAAGATTTTGTTTCTAATAAAAAATATTTGCGATTCCGAAGAAATTCTAGTAAACAAATAATAATAATAATAGTAATAAAAGACTAGTTTATAAACCAAACTCTAAATTGAAAATATTTTTTTTATTGACGACTCGTTTTGCTATTTTTTTAGGAAAAATTCAATTCGAATAAATCGAAATATTTTTTTGTTGTTATATTGATATTTACGGCAGAGATTGTGAGAGATGTCGATCATTAAGTTGAATGCATTCAGTGTTTGAGAAAATGTTTGATTCGATACCAAAATTGCGTTCTATTCGCTCTCTGAGTGATAATCAAAAACTCCTTTTTTATGCTCTGTTTTTGGTTTAGTATAGAATCAAATAAAAAATCTGTTTTATTGTTGATCTGATGCAGAATATGCACATCACTGCTAGCTGTGTACTGCCTCTACTGCTTGTGCCTTTAACTCACTCACTACTAGTGCCAGTGCCAGCTTCAGTACCAGTGTCAGCTCCAGTGCCAGCTCCAGTGCCAGCGCTAGTGCCAGTGCCAGTACCAGTGCGAGTATCTGTGCTGAGCGCTAAGGTTTAGTTAAGTTGCCATTGAAACTGACACACCTAGAGATGAAAAAATGGAGATGCGCCTACATTGCCCAACATGCTCATATTGAACATATAGACTGCATATCCAACATTCTTCATTTCCATAGCAACCAATATATTCAATTGTATTGTATAAACCGTTACATACATTAAACTCAGAGATCTTCACTAAAACTTTTATTTTCTAACACTAACTACTGAACAGTTTTTTCTGTATTTAATTTGCATTAAAATTACAGTTCAGTTCAACAGTAGTACGACTACTGATTCTATTGTCTCAAATTGATAAACTATGGAAAGACTAAGAACTGTTCCAATTCTTTCTCCACTTATTTTACATTTTTCTTCCAATCGTTCGACAGAACCGAACAGAACTCGAAATTCGTATAAAAATTTATGAAAATGATTGCTTTCAATGCTATCATAAATTATACATTTGGTTCTGCAATTGCCGTAAAACTCTCTATTCTTCACTACTTTTTATAGACAATCCTATTCTTTCAATATATTCCGTTCTAATGAATCCTTTGGAACTTTTTCTTCTTCTCTTTTTCTTTTTTATTTTATTTTCTTTCTTTTTTTTTGGTTCCCATATGAATATAAATTGAAATAAATATTTTCCAATTTTGTTGCCTTTCATATAAACATTTTTTCATTATTTTTAAAGAAAAATAACTCAAAAAATTAATTATTTCAATAAACGTTCAAATGATATACTCAAACGTTTTGCTTATTTTAATCAAAAATATTTAAATTTAATAAAATATTATATTTAAGTTAGATTTCTAAGTTAGAGTTAAAGTGGTATTCAGTTTTTAAGTTAATTATTTTAAATATATGTTTACTTTTGTGTTTTGATTTTACTTTAATGTTTATTTGTTTGTTTTTTGAAATTTTAAAATTTTGTTTTTATTTATTATTTTTTATTTAAAGTAATACAAATTAAATTATAAAGTAATTAAAAAAATTTCTATTAAATTTTTAAGTAATTTTTTTCTCATATGTCTGCAGAACTTGTTTATTTTAACGTATCTAAAATTAAACATTTTAAAATTTAAAATTATTTTATTAACCTATTCCCTCACAGTTTAGTACATGTATTTATTAGGGTGAATTATACCATTTTAAAAAATTTACTGTACTTATAAGGCGAGTTAAACTCAAATTTTAAAAACAATTTATGATTAATTTAAATAATAAAGTCTAACAAATTTTATTTATATTTTTGTTTTTTATTAATTCAATGTTTTTATCAAAATATTTAAATTATTTTTTGTTTTTGTTATTATTTCTATCAAAACATCTGATTTATATTTTATCACTGTTATATTATTTCCATAATAAGCTTGACAATTTTTATAAACAGAAAAACCAAACTATTACTTATTATTATGAATTATTAATTACTGTTTAAATTATTATTATTATTAAAAAATTAAAATTAAACAGTTTTTAAAGTTACATCAAAAATAATATGGAAATAAATTCTTTTTTATAAATACATGATTTATTAACTTATTGTCAATTTTAAACTGTTTTTAAGATATGTATTTAATTTTTAAATTTTAAAAGTAATTTTATTCCAAATAACTTGTTTGAAACTAGTTTCTATTCTCACTATTTTTACTTTTAAATCCAGTTTGCATGTACTAAACTGTGAGGAATTACGGTAATTATAAACTTTTTTTAAATTAACAAAAATTTAAAATTTAAACTTAAACTATTTTATAACATTTTGCAAAATTTAATTTTACTAGCAAGTAAATTAATTTTCAAAACTATATATAATTAATTTTAATCGTAAGTTACGATTCGTAACACATATAAAATGCTTGCTTATATTTATTTCGAAACAAATAATAATTTCTATAAAAATAATTAAATTATTCTGAAAATAGCAATCGATATAATCGAATATTAGTGTATTATAGCTGAGAATAGCGTAAAGCAGTGTTTGAAATGCTTACGAATTTTGAAATCATTAGTTTCCGTACGAATCTAATCAGATTAGTTCGCACTTTGTTTGTTCAACAATTTTCGAGCTATACTTTCTAATATGTTTTGTCAATAAATCAGTCGTTCAGTCGTGTGATTGGCTTTAATTCGCCTATTTCTTCGACATAAGTCTTTAAAAGGTATAAAAAATTCTTTTTAAAAAAGTATTAATTGATTACATAATACACAAAAAAGTTGTTTCGAAACAAATTTCAATTTAATTAAAATCGAAGAATTCATGCATTTTATAGCATTTGATAGCATTTTATATTTGTTTTGTTGAGATTTCAAATGTTGATAGTTATGGACTACTTATAGTTATAGTCTCCGGTCTTAACATCATATGTAAGCCATTTATAAGAATTGAAAACTACAATACATTAGATAAATCATAAATTGTTTGAAAGCTTATATATAGCGAGTCTTCTATCGCTAATACTGTCCAAACTCTTCGGAATATTTCGATGAATGTGACAAACCTTCAAAGATCTGTCTTATAGTAAGAATTTTTGATATGACTTGATATTGAAATATACTATAAATATAAAATGAGTTAATGTGTTGTCTGAGAAGAACGTAAGAGAAAATAAATTTGAATTGAGAGAATGAATAGACTAATGCATAACTTGAAGAGTTGTCTATTTATTTAATATAATATTTACTGAATGTATGTTCAAAACGCGACTCTTATTAGAGATGATGTGATGTTCGGCGGAAACCGTAAATTTGAACTGAAAAGTGTATAAAAGTAATAGTTATCGATATATTCAGTCGTTTAAAAGTGAAAGATCTGTTGTAAATATGTGTTAAAGTGAAATACTGGCTATGATTTCGTGTATACTCTCTATACTGTACTGTACTCTTAGACTAGTACTGTAACAGAGGAACGGGTGGTAGTGTTACTGTAACAGTAGTGTTGTGTTGTGTTGGTGTAGTGTTGTGTAGTCGTGTGTAGTGTTTGTAGTGAGTGGTGAGGCATATATACAGTATATGGCATACATGGCATACAAGGCGTAAATGCAGTACTTGTTTGCATAAATTCTCATCCGTCTCATTCATCTCTGTCACTAACTCGAGAGCACATATATCTCAAGAGCACAAGAACTCATTCCTTCGTCTCCTCTTGTTTTACTAGATATCACACAATTTTGCTCTCAATTCGATATAATTCAGCAGTAATTTGAAAATAAGTAACACTTTTACTACGAATAGATATCTCGATATTCAATGTATAGTTGCGATTGCAGTCAACCATTTGATTATTAAATATTTATATTTTATATTACTTTAAATTTATAAAATTTCGTTATAATAATCAGTGATAGCCTGACTCGACCGGTATGTCAAGCACTCGAGCATATGATATGATATATTGAATATAAGGCAATGAATTATTTTAATAAATTTACATTTAGAAATTTAAGAAACAACGAATCTATTGAATAAATACATATTTAAAACAATTGAAATTTCTAATACATACGCATAACATACCAATAGAACGTATATTAAACAAAAGACCATAGAATGAGAAGGTCTGGTTAATTCAGGGGGGATCAAGGCAGGAGTTTTTTAGAAAAAAAATTTGGCTAAAAACCTATATAATTATGATAAAGTTTTACCCAATTTAACTGGATTTAAATCCGAGTTAAACTAAATTTAGTTGACTTAACTTAATTTAAATCGGATTTAGCACCAATTTAGGGAACATTTTCCAAGTTTAATCAAAAAATCATAGAAGCAGTATGATTTTGCAGATTAAATTCTAAGGTGAAGGAATAAATGCAATTTTTTAAAATCAAGTGGAATTTTGGCTGATCTCTTTCTTCTCAATCTTTGCAAAAGAATCAGGCAAAATTTATTTATTTGTTTTTATTTGAATCATTTTCTGCAAGCGAGCATTTAAATTAAATTAAGAAATATGCTTCAAACATCTTTTTAAATTTTAACTTTACCATATTAAAATTTGTGTTGTCGCAAATGTTGATATTTATGATATTTGATGTGATTTTAGTTAAACAATCTAGCAAAATTTGATAAAATTTAAAATTGAATATTAATTATTTAGTTATAATTAAAAGATACTAAATATTAATTAATTAAATACTGTAATTAAAAACTTTTCTACTTGGCACAAAATTTAGGCAAGCTATCAAAATTAATTTTTTCAAGTACAATCAAGCACTTCAATAAACTTATTAAACATTTTATAACAAATAAACACTAGAACAAAATGCACGCTATATTAAAATATACTATACATAATGCGTTAAGTATTTGAGGCTCATCTCTTCCCCCTCCTCTCTCTCTCTCTCGCTCTCTCTCTCGCTCTCTCTCACTCTCTCTCTCTCACTCTCACTCTCACTCTCTCTCTCTCTCTCTCTCTCTCTATCTCTCGTCCGCTCTCTCTCTCTCTCTCCCCTATTCTATGCCTTACCTAATAATTCAATTAAATTTAATTGAAATCAATTACTGATTGAAATAACATTTTTGTTGTTGAAATCAAAACGTGTTCTCAAAACAGAACACAAATACTTGACTTAAGTTTGGCTTTGATTTGAAAACAAATTTTGAATTCAACACAAAAAAAGCTTTATTTCATTCATTAATTGATTAGTTCGTTCACTCACTCACACAAACACAGAGACAGACTTTAAATACTTTGTATAATACAATAATATGCCTTCCATTTCAACGAATGTTTTTTTAATGTTAAGAAAAAGCAGTTAATGATTCGTAAAAAATAACATAAATATACGAATCCTTTCATTTCTATTCTATAGATACTGTAGTTTTTGCTGTTTATTGAATACACGACATATTTTCTCTCTCATAATATATGATATAAATATTGTTTTACAAACAATTGTTAGGATAACAACAATTTTAATAAGTTATTTTTGTTTTATATAATTAATCAGCTATGTAACATGTTATAATTAACAACGTAATATAATACACGTGCAGTAGATCAGTACTCAGAAGTACATTATTTATCAATAATATGATAATTATTAATAAAAACATAAAATATAATTATTTATAACATTGTTAAACATTTAACATCCGTTTAGAAATTGGATAAAGAAATAATTATAAACTAATATAGTATATAGACAATATGTGTAATATTAGTAGAGAATGAAGACAATCAAATTTTAGACATTATTTATTGAACAGTAATTAATTAAATAAAAATAAAATAAATGCTTTGTTTTTGAAAACTTTAAACTTAATAGAAGCCATGCCTTAAAATTCTTATACTTGAACAGGGTAATTAGTGATTTAACAATAGTAATTGTTATCATATTTATTAGTTGTAATTAATTATTTACAGTATAAGACTTACTGCACTGGAAAAGAGAGTCAAATAAAATAAAACTATCAATATTATATTCTGTAATTAAAATAATTATTAAAATTTTAAACATATTAGCTATAATTATATACATTATATAATTAAATATAATATTAAGTTTTATAATAACTTAATGAAGTTACAAATTTAAACAGATTTTTGCTTTAACTAAATTATACTAATTATATTCAATGCAAATTTATACAATTCGTACAGACAGAATTATGTATCCACCCTGGTCAATAATAGCTATAATGTAAATAACTCTAGAAAACCTTTTATTGATCTTTTATTTTAGTAACAAGTTGTAATTTAATTAAAATTTTGTATTTTATAGAATAAATTTAAAGTCAAATCCATCCGCAACTCATCAATTCAACAGTAATTAAGGGTCGACTGATTTTTCAAATTTTTGCATATTTTTGGTTTAAAAAATAATAATTAACAAAAATCAATAATCAAAGTCTGCAATTGCAATGACTTTGTTTAAGTAAATAATTGTTTAAATTATTAGAATTTTTAATTAAATAAGAAATTTTAATTGCTTGCTCTGTTTTTACAATTGATATTTACGTCTATTTTAAAAAGGCGATTAAAGCAAAGAGTTATGCTAATTTATTATTGTTGAGTAAAATTGTGCATGTTACTTGTGTTTTAAAATAAAAATAAATTTTAAAAATTTCCATTAATGCAGCAAAAATTTATATTTGCAAAAATAATTAATAGTTAAATTGTAGTAGTAAAGTTTTTATTAATATCTATTGCATTAATAAAAATTATTTTATTATTTTTAAAATTTATTTACAGTTTTTAAGGTTTAGTTAATTTATCTTGACAATTTTAAATTAGCTTAATTTAATTTTAATTTGTGTTGAAATTAGAAATTTGAAAAGGAGATGTAGATTAAAATAGACCACCCAAATTAATTATTTTAACATGCACTTAACATAATGTAAAAAAATGTAATTTATGTTAAAAGGCTTAGAAATTAGTTACAATTAAAAATTTAATTAATATTTTAATTATTTGCTGTGAATTAAACTAATTATTTTAAGAAATAAAAAAAAAATAAAAACAAATAAAATATTATACAGTTAATTTTTAAATCAATTGAGACAATAACATTATAGTTTTATAGTTATATATAGTTAAATATATATACTGTAGTATTCTAAATATATATAATAATTTAAAAGCTAATTCTAAGTCAAAAATTTTTCGGTGAATATAAATATTTAATGCCTTTATATGTTTGATGTAATGAATTGAAGCACTTTTTCATTTTTCCGGATTCTTTGTATAGAATCCTGTGTTCTATAACTCTATATTTTGTTAGTTTATTATTCAGAAAAATATGCAAGATCACAATTATAGTTAATTATATTCTAATGTAAATCGCAATCGTATTTTCGCATCAAAATTCTTAACTATTCGAAACATAACTAAAAATACAAAACATTTTCAGTCGACTAATGACTTTCAACAAAAAAGTCGATAAAATATAATAAGTTATTACAACAAATAAAACAATATTTCAGTGTTTGGAAGTACATTGCAGTCAACAATGTAATGATTGCTTTGTTTGCTATTAAATTTAAAAAATGTTTTTTTTTCTTAAATAGAAAAATGTAGACTTTTATGACCTAATAAACAATTTAATGAAGACATTTGTTGTCAATTCAATACAATTGCATTAATTGATTTTCTAAAATGTCTTCATTTACTCAATTGATTGATTGTTAGTTATATTTGTGAAATACTTAAAAAAAAATTAATTTTTTTACAACAAACTCTTTGGAGTATTTTTTAGTCATTATTTCATTTTTTTCCCGTTTATTATTTCATTAATGTTTAATCGATTGAAAAGTGGTTCTTAAAGAAAAAATTCATTAAAAAATGTTTGCTAGTTCTAATATTTTGAGCATGGTTTCACTAGAGTAGTGTGTTTTTTTGTATTGCAACAAGATTGAATGAACTGTTGTTACTAATGTTTGTGTAAAAAATTTTAACTTGCAAATTAAGTTGAATTACTTAAGAAATTTGTAATACTTTTAGTTTAGGTATTAGATGAACGTATACTGACTATATATTCACAAATAGTTTATTCGCATTTAACTTAATTTTCAAGTTTTGTTTTTTTTAACTAAAACAAATATCATTAGTGACAACAATTCAGCATAAAAAACGTACTAGTCTACTACCGTATTCCCGCGCATACATTTGCATGCCCTTATAAGTGAGTTTAACCATAATTACAAAAGAACTCTTATGATGTTATCGACATGCCCATATAGAATTTTATTTTTAAAATAATTTTATTATAATTGTTTAAAGATAGCAAAACTTTAGATATAATTATTAAATTGACGAAATAACCATTATTTAACAAATTAATTAACAATATTTCAACAATATTTATTTGTTTATGAATAAAACTAAAATTAAAATTTTGTTTGTTATGTCATTGTAATATCTTTAAAGATTATATTTGGACTATTTATTATTATGATAAAAACAAACAAATAATTTAACCCATGCAGTGATAAAGATATTTAAAAGATTAAATGTTTTACATTAATGGTAGAAACATTTATAAGACTTTTTATTCCTCATTTTTAACAACATGCCGGTATACCCCGGGGATAAGGACATATGGTATGCTTTACTCTATATGGGCACTGCAAGTGTATGCGCGAGAATACGGTACAATTCTAATTAGAATTTATTTTTAGTTTTGTTTGTAAATAATATTTAAAATATACCTAAAACTTTTAAAATACAGTAATTAAATAGCTTGTATAATTTTTATTTATTTTATTAAATTGATATTTAAAAAATATTTTAAATAAGATTTTAATTGTACCGGTAATTTTTTTAATTTAAGTAAAAATACAAGTTTGTTGATATTTGTTGTCTTATGTTAGTTATATTGTGAATAAATTGTATAAATACTAAAATATTTAAATTTATTTATTGTAAATGCAATCAAAATATAATTTACTGAATTTTTTTAAATAAAATTATTTTAAAATGCAGCATTTACATTTATTGCAGTGCAATTTGTTTTTTAAAATAAATTGAAACAGGTGCATTTATTTTGATAATATTGGTTTAAAAATTGATTATTTGAGAAATCGAAAATTTAAGCGTTTCTATCGAAATAATTTCAATCGTCACGACTCGTGAGGTTTTTGCTTATAAGACGAATAGAAGATTAAGACTTTTTTATATTTATTTTTTGCATAAAATTGTGTGAATCAGTCATTTTGAGAACGTCTTACTAAAGCTTAGGTTTTTTAAAAATCTAAATCAAAAGCTCTTTTCAAATATAAGCCAGAGTTAAGTTTTGATAACTTGAGAAACAAAACCTTTACTATAATCTAAATGTATAGTACATTATATCAAATAAAATTATATGATGTGCAATTAAATGTTAAATAAAAATTTTTAAAAATTTATTTTATATTTTTTTAATTCGACATTTTTATTATTGAAGTTAAGTATATCTTGAATTAATTTTTTAAAATTTATTTGTATACATTTGATAACTTTCTGCTTTATTTAACTTAAAATGTCAATGTAAATAAGTTGCATGTTGGCATATATTTGCATTATTTTATGTTAAATTTAGTTGCATTACGCAAAAGATTAATTTTGTATTTGCAATTTAACTTGACCGTCTTTTTAGCTAGATTAATGTTATTTTTAATTTAAATTAATTTAAATGCAATATATATTTAAAAATTATTTATAACTTTAAATCAATCAAAACAATAGATTAAAATTTCAAAAAAGATTTTTTCGCTTTAATTCATTTAATTTTAGTGTTAAATAAAAAGAGTTTAAAAAATAGTTATCGATTTTCTTCTGATATAGACTACGAAAAAAATAATTGAAATTCCATTTAGTTTTAGTTTTAAATTTAATGATATGGATCTCAATAGACTTGAATGCATTAAATATAAAAAAATGCGTTTTTATGTTTAAATATTATGCATTTTTAGAAAAAAATTAATTAAAATTGAAATACAATCTAAATTTTAAATCTAATTGCCTGAGCATTCAATCAATGAAATGAAAGTTTTTTGTATTGTATTTGCAATAGTTTTTCAAACAATAACTTATTTATATAATTAAAAAAACATTTCAAAATTAGTGCTAAAACTTTTAATTATTTTATTAATTTTTGGCAAAAATTAAATACAAAATGCGCATTAATTTATAAAAGTATAGATTTATTTTTGAGTATTAAATAAACTTTAATTATAATTTCAATTAATTATTACACAAACTTTTAATAATATAAAATTAAATAATTATATTTAAAAAATAAGTTTAATTTTTTTTTAAATATTTGTAATAATTACAAAATAAACGAAATATTATTTTATGTAAAATTTCAATCATTTTGTAGATTAAAATAAAATGCAAATAATTTGTGCGAACACTCGCTCTTCACTTAATTATTGTCAAACACTAAACGTAATAATTAATAGTTTTTAGCGCTTATTCCGATGTTTATTAATGAATAAAAAATCTATTCATTGACTTGAGTAGAGAATATGTTGATTGAATACTAAAAATAATATGAACACCAACTAGGGCAATTCAACGATTAATTTAATTATTTAGGTTTTGTTCTGAAATCTAAAAAACAATTTAAAAATATTAAACTTAATGAATATATATAGCCTTACTTTAAAAAAATTTAAATAGTAAATTTCAAGTTTTGAGAGATTTTTTTGCATTTAGGATAAAATAATTATGCATTAAAAAATTAAAACAAAATTAGCATATTAAATTTTATTTTGTTCTTTTTAAAATTTATATTTGCATTTTAAATAATAATTAATAACTATGATTAAAAATATAGCCATTTTAAACATCAGGGATTGAAAAGGTCGTCCGATCCAGGGGGATCAAGGGAGGGATTTTTCCAAAAGCGCTCAAAAAACCTATATATTTGTAATAAAATTTTACTTAATTTAACTGGATTTAAACAGGATTTAGCAACAATTTAGGAAAAATTTCCTAATTTTGGGCAAAAACCCCAAAACATTTTCCGACAAACCTTTGAGGGGGGGGAGGTAGCTTTTTTCGAACCAAATGCTAGGGAGGATAAATGTCAATTTTCAAAATCAGGGGAATCTCCCTTTCACAATGCCTGTTAAACATAAATAATATAATTTAGTTATATATCAAAAAGAGTTTTTACCATGTTGTTTAATTTTTAATGGTTTATTACCAAATTATTAGTCTTACTATGTTTACAAACAACATCATTATTTTTAAAAATATTAAATACAATTTTAATCTTAAAGACAAATAAAAATGTTTTTAATAGAAGACTTATTTTAGAATAAAAATTGTACAAACAAACAAGATCATTTATTAATGTTGAAGAATTTCTAGGTTTTAAAATAAAAATTTTTAACTACTTACTTATTTAAGAAAAAGATTTTAACTTTAATTTTTTTTTGTAGAGATAGAAAGCCAACTCATATTCTGATAGATTATCTTTTTTTTAAACTTTCATTTTATAAAAGAGTTTTTGCTTTTATTTCTATCCCTACTTAAGATATTTTTTGAATATTATAAAAAACACATATTTCTTGAAATAGAATGATTTATACAGCTGAAGAAGTCATCTGGAAAGAATTTTTTTTAAGTTGATTCATAAGTACTTTATAACTACTTTATATATATATTTTTTTACCTTTAAATCATTGATCAGAAGACATCACAAGCAATAACCGATGAAAATATGTATCAAACAATTTGAGCCTTTTTATACAACTTGGTATATAATACTTACTAAATAAAAGTTTATAAAATAGACAATAAATTACTAGTAAGATAAATACCGGCCACTTAGGTAGCCAGATAAATTACGCCTTTATTGAACGCTTTTTATTTTTATTGAAAATAGTTTGAACTCAAATCATATATAAGTTATATCTTTGCGCTAATGGTTTTAATTCTTATATAAATTCTTTTCATTGTATATATAAAATACTTTTGGAAAAAAATTTGATATAAACGACTGGTCTATCATCGAAAAAAATCAACTTGATAGTGCAAACTTATAGATTGGCACAGGCTAAAATTCGCTACACTTTGATTGCGTGATTCAATGTTTTGTTTGCGTTTTGTGTCAGAACTAACTCTTATTGAAAAGAAAGAGAAGAATAAGAATAAATAGAATATTATAGAAAAACGAAAAACTGCTTATTTCAGGCTTTCGTTTGAATTGATAAACTATCTTCAGGTCAGACCCGTCTCAATGTCGGTCTCATTCAACACTAGTTCTCGCTCTCAGACTCTATTGCTATGTATTTCTTAAGAACTCTTCTATTTTTCATCTTTTAATATGTGGAACAGTTTACACAAAAACCGATTTCTTTTGTTAGAAATATATCTATAATTTGTCGAAAAATAATTGTAAGAGATTTTGAAAGTTGTGTGAATTGAATAAGAAAATTCTCAAACATAAAAAAGTAAATATTTTTTCAACGAGTCATCAAAGGAGTGAAATCTTGACGAAAAAATCGATTAAATTATTTTAAAAGAAATGCTCCAATGCTTACACACATTAAGATAAACACAAAAGAAAAGCTAATTTACTAATGAGTAAAATATTCATTAGATAAATATTTTCTCAATTGCAGTGTATTTCTTGTCTTACTATCTTTTAATATAAGACAAAAGAGTTATTTAATTATTGCAAATGATGTTTGGGTTTATGTTGAATCTTATTTAATTCAAGTTTTGTTTTTTAAATAAAATTAGAAAAACAGTTTTCCCACTATTCAAGACATGTATAATCGCTTTTTTGAACCCATTTTATCGATTTTTGACTCTCTTTTCACAATTCACTTCAATATATCTTTAGCTCAACTAATAAATTATATCTCTTTTATGTTTCATAAATATTAAAATTTTTTAGTTAAAAACAAAAAGGTTTTGAAATCTTGAAAAGACTTACACTTAACGTATGATATTTGTAGCGAAATAATTACAGATAGAAAATATTTTAGAGTGCTATTTTTAGTTTGACATCGTTTTGTTTTAATTAATTTGGCAAATTTATTAAAACAAACCTTTTATTAATATTAATATAAAATTGATTTTTTTTGCTTTCAACTAAATCAAAATCGCAAACAGAACCAGATTTTTCGCGTCAGTACAAAAATTTCTGTCAAAAATATAGTCGTCGGATAGAAATAAAATTCTCTATTCTTTTGTGTTTTTAATGGCAAAGACATTATATTCTGTTTATGAAGTGTACGCCGTATTCATGTTTGGAATATATATTTTTATATTAACTTTATTTAATATAACTTAATATTTGCAAATCAGCTCAACTGATGTGTGTAGAAGCCGAGTGTTTGGGCACTCCCTTTCCCGATGGGATTTCCGAGAATTTATATAATTTCACTTTAAACTCGACTTCAATTAATTGATTGAAATTTGATTTTTATCAATATAACACATACTGTACTCTACAGTACTCTATAGTACTCTATACACTAATGTACTTGATAACAAAATTTATGTAACTATCATATATTACAAACTATTATTGTGATAATTATGGTTGGCTCGCATTAGTGGCTAATGTAACCGTTCAAAGATAAATGTTTTTGCATGCTTTAATTTTATTTAACTAGAATTAGGCTAAATTATGTTAAATTTTGTTTTAATTAATTAAATTTTTTAACTAAAATAATTATTTTTATTAATGACTATAAAAAAAATTGGCTAGCTATATAAAAGATTATTTTGGATATTTATTATCTAGAAATATTATAGAGTTTACATTAGATTAATTCAAATTAATTTTGCTTTTGCATTTATATGTTATAAATATAATTTTAATAATTATTTTCTTTAATGTTTAATAAATTAGAATAGAATACAATGTAAATGCGTAAAATTTATTTTTACTATTGTTACATGGTTAATGCAAAAATCAATAACATAAAAAGTAAATATAATGTAATGTCTATGCCTTAAAGGATTAGCTGAGTTTTCGCACACTTTATTGATCAAGTTAAGAAATAAAAGAACTTTGTATAAATTAAAATGTTAACAAGATCTCTTTTAAATATCAATACAATTTATTACTTTTAAAGACTGTAAAATAAAGGCTTAACTATAAGAATAAAACTTTTTATGCTTACATTCATCAATATAATAAATAATAATTCTTTTATTTAAACTCTAATCTCAAATAAATTCTTTGACTAAATTTTTCGAAAAAAGTGTTTAAAAGGATTACTAAATACTGTACTATATATTTAAGTCTATTCTAGGAAAAAATATTTTTTTTTGTAAAAAGTTTTACATTTGATTAAACACATATTTAAATGTATATCCCAAACCGATAATGCCTGGCCCGAGCACTTGACTTATCTCAGAGTAATATTTATTCTCAAACATTACTTGAATCGAGAATTTCATCAAATTCTTGTCATTACTTAAACTTCAGGATCGGATAAAACTGTCGAAACACCGAATCCTCTACTTTTAGAGAATCAGAAAATATAATATTTTATCTGAATAAACACCAATAATATTTGCTGGACTTTTCAGTTTTTGTTTGTTTTTTATCCAATTTTCTTACTTATAACTTGCGTTGCAATAAAATAAATTTTTTAGTTTAAAGTTTTCAAATTAGGCTAAAATTTTCTATATTTATTATTTTAGCAATGATTGTAGAAATTCTAAAAAGTGTTTGTTTAAAATATTTCTTAATAGATAAAAGCAAATAATAATAATAATAATAAATATTTATAATTAGTTATAAAAATTAAATAACTTGTTTGTTAAAGTAATTGTTTAAATATAAATATATATATTTACTTAATTCTTAATTTAGCATTTTTAATACTATTATTTAAACTTCTTTATTTATTTAAATATTTTATATATAAAAATCATTTTTTAGTTAAATTAAATATTGATTTACATATTTCATTTAATAAATACTGAATATATTCTATCTTGATCATTTTGATAGTCCTTACATTTTAAACTACAATAAAATAGTTTAATTAATTTTGTAATATTTTGTATTTTAGTTTTAAAATAAATATTGTTTAAAAAATAGATTTGTTGCAACCTTACTTAAAACTAAGTAAAAAATTGGTTCAATTTTTTGCTCAAATGTTTGTTTTTCTCGCGAATTGTTTAACAAATTCTGATTCAATGCTTTCGAAAGTTATTTCGAATATTAATATTATTTTGAATCCAAACTTCTAACGAATAGCTAGAATCGCAGAATCGACTGATTTTCAAAATAATTCAATAGATTATATGTGACTTAAGTCAAGAAATATGCGATTCAGTAGCGAATGTGTGTCTAATTGTTAGCGAAGCGGAAGTGTTGTCTCAATAATATTTGTTAGAAATGAGTATTTAATAGATAGCTTATAATGAAATAGTAATACATTGAAAGCGAATCTGTTGTTGAGTTCTAATCAAAGTCTTATTATTCAATTGCAGACATCGGTTAAGCGCTAATAATGACTAAAAGGTATTTCATCTTCAGATCAGAATCGCTGCGCTCTGAAGAGCCATCGGTTCTGGAGATGCAGTGAATACTCATCGGTTATACAGTAATTGTATCGATTTGCTCACCACTGGCCGTATCGTACAGTGCGTCACAATTGCGATCTTCGATTTGATGGCCGGCCATACAAATGCCAACACTTCATATCAGATCCGCTCATCTCATCCATTCATAAAACCGATGATATTTCGTAATTATGTAAAAAGTAGTCATTTGTCGTCGTATTACTAGAAGTCATGATTAATCCGGCGACCGCTGACACCGAGAATAGGGTTGTCCTCAATGTCGGTGGCATTCGTCACGAGACCTATAAGGTATGGCTTTCGATATATCGATATAACTCTTAATACTTTTGATACTACTCTTAATACCAATCTATATCTTGGTATTGACTCAATCTATATCTTCGCTAAGTATTCATTATTTGCTATAAAGAACTATTTGCTTATAATCCAAATATTTGTGTCTTTAACCGTTTATTCGGCAAAAATACTAATTAGTCAAACATTAAATTTGTTTTATTTAGTAATTAGTCAATTTTTTAATTATTATTTAAACATGCTTCCCTAATTTTTATTTGTTTTATTGTAATTATAATTAGTATTGAACTAGCAAGTGTTGAAATTTAATGTAGGAATAGGCGACACAATTGGCTCTTTATTCAATTGGATCGTAACTCTAATTTTATTACTTTAGCTACAATTAAATTGAATTGAAAGCCAAATATAGTTAGTTCATAGAGTTTGTTGTCTATAAAATAAAACAATACTAAAAACAAAAGAACAGTTTTTTTTCGTTTGCTTTGCACTAAAATTCTTGTAATGTTTTATTGATTTAAAATGATTTCTATTTCTCAAAGTTTTTTTTGTGTTATTTATTGTATAAGTTGTATGTTTTGATGAAAACCAAATAATATAATATATTTTTAACAAAACTTTCATTTTTTCAATTTTCTTTTGATATAAATTCTGAAATATTTTCAAATTATATGTTTTGTTATATATATTTGATTTTATTTTTCGATTCAATAACTATTTCCAACTCTTATTCTTTTAGACTTTAAGCGCAAACTTGAAAACTTAAAAAACAAAATTAAATTTCAGTAAACTTTGTATATATTTAATTAAACTTATATTTAATATTAAATTAGAATTTTATTCTAAATAAATCTATGTTTAAGTATAAGCAAAGGAATTGCCAAATGAGTTGTACTGTACAGTATTTGCGATTTTGTTAGCTATTTATGATCATTTCGATTGAATTGTTTTCAATTCTAATGTTCTTTCGATTATATTTTTGAGTTTCTGTTTATTTTCCATCAAATTTCCATTTTCTAAGCCATTAGTTTGAATTAAATCTGACACAAGTCTAGAATAAATGGTTTTATTCTTATATCTGAACAAAGGCTACACTCAAGAAGATTCCGGCGACCAGACTATCGAGGCTTACGGAAGCGCTCGCCAACTACGACCCACTTCTCAATGAGTACTTCTTCGATCGACACCCGGGTATGTCTATATGTCTATATGTCGCCCACCAATCGATATATTGCAATTAATTCTTATTAGTGATTATAATTTGCACTAAATGTGCAAGTTCAAATTTTGCCCTCTTTCTCCTTAATTACAATTATTAAAACATCATTTATTGTTAACTCAAAATCAGATGTTTTTAGAAAACAAATCATAATTAGCTTAGACTTAGTCTTACAGTTTAAATATCAAAATACAAATTAGCATTACGTTAACCAAGTTTATTTAAATTAATGGCATACACTAATTACTAACCATTACTGGCCCATACAGGTGTGTTTGGCCAGGTGCTCAACTACTACCGCACGGGTAAACTCCATTACCCGACCGACGTCTGCGGCCCTCTCTTCGAAGAAGAGCTCGAGTTTTGGGGTCTCGACTCTAACCAAGTATTTGCACTTAAATTCTTAAATTCAGTAATAAATATACACTTCACACAAGAAATTAGTTTAAATGAACAAAACCGGCAAAACATGCAATACATCAATACATGAATGCATTAAAGTTTAAACTTTAAGTTTTCGCAAATAAAACCGCTTTAGTTCTGATCATCAATTTCAATGAATTAAAGTTTGTTTTAAAGTTACAGTTATTTGGCATTTGTTTTACATTATATACTATCAAATAAACAATCGATTTTTACAACAATATGTCCAAACTATAGTATACTTGTTTAAATGTAAAAGCTAACTCTATTAGTTTACAGTTACGAGTTAGGGTTAACTTTATATTAGCAATTTATACCGTTAACTTTACCGTTATAGTTATAGTTATAGTTATCTTGTTTAATTAATTTTTGCGATAAGTGTATATTTGAAAATATAGAGCATAATAATTTGTTATTAATACTTTAATGTTATAACTTGCCTTGCTACATTGCTGCCTTGCTTGGTTGGCCGGGTGTGTGTAGGTCGAGCCGTGCTGCTGGATGACATACACCCAA
Source organism: Belba bartosi (assembly GCA_034693685.1). Taxonomy (NCBI): domain Eukaryota; kingdom Metazoa; phylum Arthropoda; class Arachnida; order Sarcoptiformes; family Damaeidae; genus Belba; species Belba bartosi. The sequence continues at coordinate 50,479 of JAQFXP010000023.1, read as the reverse complement.
CATCGCGATACTCAGGAAACTCTGGCAGTTCTCGATAGACTAGACTTAGACACTGAGAAGCCCAGCGATGAAGAGATTGCACGGAAGGTATCGATTCGACAATTAGTTTGCATTTTGTGCGTTAATTAAATCTATTTTTGTATCAAATATTCGAAACAACTGATAGTTCGGAATGGAAGACGACTACCACAACGGAACTCTTTCCAATTGGCAGCGCCTCAAGTAATTCACTTTTATTTCTAATTTCGATTTAATTTAATTATTTTTATTTTGTTTACTAATAGACCAAAACTGTGGTCGCTGTCAGACGAGCCCTACTCATCAAATGCTGCAAAAGTAAAGTGATATTCAAATAGATTTGATTTCTAATTCATTTCTATTTATACTCGAGAGCTAACCACTGCTCCCATACAGACATACAGACATACAAACAAACAACGATTTCAATAATTTGATTCAATTTTTTTTGCTCTTATTCTGAATAACAAGTAAACCGTTTCGAGCATTCAATCAAATAGTTTTAGTTAAGAATTTTTGTATAAGAAGTTTGACTTTAAATATGTTTTATTCAATTCACTATATATTTAAAACTTAGAAAAACGTTTAGCAAAAAATTAAATTAAAATTTTACAAAAATAATTGAAAATTCAATTGAATTTCAAAAAAGTTATTATTTAAAATGTGAAAACGCTATATAAAAATAATTAAGAAATATATAAAGTATCCAAAATTAGTTCTAATGTCATCTTAATCCGTGTTTTTAAGTTTGATATTAAATTTTTTTTTTTGATTAGACACATGATATGAAACAATAGTGAAACTCATAATTATATAATCAAAATCTCATTATATTCACTCAGAGTCTAAATGTGGGGAATAGGAGAGGAAAACAAATTAAGCTATTGTTTAATCACACGAATAGTATAACACGAAAAGAGCGAACAAAACGCTATATTGAGATCAATTGACTGAATCGATAGTAGGAATACCGCAGATGTGAATGCATTTAAAAATAAACGCAAACATTAAGACTTAGGCTAAAAATGTAGACTTTTTTCGAGGAATTCGATATTTATTTTAATATTACGGTTAGTGAAGACGTAAGAAAATTACATTAAATTTGTTTAATGTGATCACAGATTTTATGCATATTTGAATCGAAAATATCGATTATAGAGTTGAGACGAGAGAGTACTTATACTTTTCAACATTTAGTATAAGCACTGGAATTAAACGCAAAGACTTACAGTTTATATAGAGTATAGTATAAGTCTAGATATTGAGAATTGATTGGCAAATAAAGTAGTGTTCGGAAGACTAAAGCGATCTTTTAATACAAAACAGTTTTATTGATTACCGATATTGAAAGACACGATACTTGGGTTGTAGTCATATCAGTCTTTATTGTGGTTCTTGTGTCTGTCCAACAGGTGATTGGCGTAATGTCAGTATTTTTCATATGTGTGTCAATTCTGTCATTTTGTCTCAAAACTCACCCGAATATGAGAGTTCCGATGATTAAGAATATAACTGTTTGGACGACCAATAGTACGGAGTCGTGGGTTTTGGACAAGACCCAGACCAACCCGCACGAGGCGTTCTTCTACATCGAGTGCGTCTGCAATGCCTGGTTCACAGTTGAGATTCTCACTAGGTTCACATCATCACCCAGCAAACTTAATTTTATTAAAGGTACATTAATTCAAATTATTGATTTAATAGGCTGGCATGATCAATAGCATGATGAATGTTTAGAATATTTAGCCTGGTTACACGTTAGACTAGCTCGCTCGCTCTAGTGATGTTGTGATGTTGTGATGTTGTGCTCTTGTGCTGGTATTAACTTATTTCTCATATCATTTCTAATTTGATTATTTCGGTTTGCTTTAAAATTGATCTATTTAATTTAATTTAATTTAATACACTATTTGCATTATTTAGTATTGAAACTTTTTGTAGTAATGTTTTAATGCATTTTTGTTTGCATTAGATTTGATTTAATTTGAATTTTTCTTTTTATTTGATCTCAAATCTGATTATATAACAGAAATTTTTGTTTTTGCTTTAGTTTTAGTTTTAGAGATTATGTAGTTTTATCCCGTTATGCGATATTTGTATAAGAAAAGAGCGATTACTTTAAATTGTCTAAAACTGTTTTGTATTCTCTTCCACACCTCCCTGTGCCACATACAGGTGCGGTTAATGTGATAGACATAACGGCTACCCTATCGTTTTACATCGACTTAGTACTACAAAAATTTTACTCCCATTTGGAAAACGCAGATATATTAGAGTTTTTCTCAATAATTAGAATAATGAGATTGTTCAAATTGACCCGACACTCGGCCGGACTCAAAATTTTAATACAGACTTTCAAAGCGAGTGCCGGAGAACTAATTTTATTGGTATTCTTTCTGGTGCTCGGAATTGTGATCTTTGCCAGTTTAGTCTATTACGCAGAACGCATACAATCAAACCCCGACAATGACTTCAATTCCATACCACTCGGCCTCTGGTGGGCGTTAGTCACGATGACCACTGTTGGATACGGTAGGTGTGATCAGTGCTCTCATTCCAGTGCCACTTCACTCAAACTAACAGTAATCCAACGCTACATTATAGACACTTTGTTATCGAAAATCTCTTTAAATTCTTTCACTCGATTTAATCCAATACACACTTAACGGACGTTTGGCTCACATTTACTCAATACCCGATCAGTCAAAACAGATTTAAACGTTTAGATTAGAGTCTGATTCCAACACTCGTTTTCTCATAAATTTCGATTGAATTTCGAGAAAAAAAGTTTAATTTTAGAGAAATTGATTGAATTCTTATCTATAGATACGTACAATATAGAGCAGTTCATCATATTTTTAAGAACATATTTATCAATTACCCAAAAATGTGCTGACTCCATTCAGTTATATACTTTTGTATATAGTTTAAAATTTTTTATATAAATTTCTACAAAGAATAAACTCTTTAGAATCTCGAAAATAATATTTATAAAAATAAATCCAATTTTTATTTTATTATATAATTTAAAGCTTTTTTAACTTGATAGTACTGTGTACTCAGCTTATTCGATTATATATATAGTTATTTAGTTATCTTTAAATGAAATATATCCGTAAATAAATATATAATTGAAGAATATTATACTTATTTTTAAGCTTGTACAATTAAAATATATTCGGTAATATAATATAACTGAAATCTTTAATATGTTTTTAAAAATATATAATTTGGATAATCTTTTGATTAAGATAACTTGATCCATTTTTTAAAATAAAAAATTTGTTGAAAATTTAATTGAAAATATAATTTTTAATTAAACTGTATTTTGTTTCTCCCTGTGCTCAGGCGATATGGCACCGAAGGTATTGACAATTAATTTGTTTGAATGCAAACTTTATTGAAACTATTGACTAACAATTGACTAACAATTGACTCACATTTATACCCAGACATACGCCGGAATGTTTGTGGGTGCTCTGTGTGCACTGGCCGGTGTGCTAACGATCGCACTGCCGGTGCCGGTCATAGTGTCGAACTTTGCGATGTTTTATTCGCACACTCAGGCCAGGGCTAAACTGCCAAAAAAGAGAAGACGAGTACTGCCTGTCGAACAGCCCCGTGTGATGAGAGGCCCGATGCGAGGGGGGATGAGGGGCGGGGCCAGAGGTGACGGCGCTTCGAGACCGTCGTCTGCTGGCACTGGTGCCGGTGCTGACGGTCCTATTGGCCGAAATGTCCGAATGAATGCAATAAAAAACCCTTCGAAGGATCCGTTTGATCTCAAACTCGGCGGTGAGTTCGACAATCATAATACTAATGGATATTATTTACATTTCTTACGACAACTTTTGAGATTAAAATTAAATTAATTACAATTGGTTTTGGTTTTGGCAAATCTAACAAGCTTGTCGAATTTTGCGCTAAGTTTACAGTTCTGGGTTAGAGTCTACGACATTGTTGTTGACATACATTTACTACAATCTGGTGTTAACCCCATTCTAGTTGTTTAACTAATCAACATCAGAAAGGAGGGGTCGGATATGTAATGATTGTATCCGTAGACTGCGATAGATCTGCACTACATTTCAAACAAAATCTAACAAATCCTTAGTTAGTGTAACGCTATTACTGAAACACAAGAGGAAAGCCCTTTCTCTGCCGAATATAGTTAAGAAATATGAGGACAAGTGTTAATCGACTTCGTCTGGTCTAATCGCCCACATTTGAGCTCTGGCCGGGGTTGGCCGGCTTTGTCGTAATTAAGGCCAATTATATATTGCATGTTTCGATATTGCATCTTGAATTCAATTCCATATTTAAACTTAGTAATTATTTTTACTACAAATCTAAATGTTTAGCAAAAAATTATTTAATCTTTGCATACTTTTTATATAACGATTATTTTTAAACCCCAAAAAACAGTTAAAGGATAATTCCCCGCTTAAAATTAAACATTAATTGAATAGTACATCGAATTCAGAATTATTTATACTAAGATAGTATTTAGTAAAGAAGCTCAAAGTTAAGATTTCTGTTTGTTTGCTAAATTAAAATAAATAAAACAACACTGGCTAGTTTTTAAATAAAACAAGTTTATATTTTATTTTTTTATAATATGTTTAATTTGGCAAAATATTTAAAAACAACTTTTCTAGAATCCTCACACTTTTGGGCAGTTCTCGTATTTGTTATATATTCAGTATATGTAAAATAATGAATATTTAATTTTAAAAAACTTTTAATTTAATACCTTTTATACAAAAAAAGAAAGAAAACATTTTGACAGATTTTGAACTTTTTAGAAAGTTTTCTTATTAGCATTCATATGAGTTATGCATTTATTCAATTTTAATTCAAAGCTAAAGCATAGAATCGTTGACTAAAAACATAATTGTAAAGTGAATTCAAGTTTTGATGAATATAATTGAAACGTCTTATTCTATATGAGCTTATTCTTACATAAGAGACATTTTCTTGTTATGTGTAGAGACAGTTGTCGACAACAATTTGTTTCATTCAAATCGGTTAAACACTACACTCTATTCGTATTAAACAATGAATAATAGACTAGTTTAGACACAAAACTATATTGAAGTCAAAAAATTTGCTGATTTTCTTGTTGAGATCTTAACCATACATACAATCAATATTTATTTTAAAATACATTTGTATAACACATGAAAACTGAATTAAAGTTTTGTTTTTCAAAATACATTTTCTCAAATGTAAACCATTTCTAATAAATCATTCAATAGTTTAAATAATCATAGAATAGAAGACATGTTATAAATATAAAATTTAGTTTAGTAATTAGGTTCTAGTTAAAAATTTTCAAAATCTCATAAGAATTATCAAATAGATGTATGAAACAACAAAAAGTAATTTATTTGAGATCTTTTTGCTTTTGAATATAATGTATAAATTTGTTTAAATTTAATGTATAATTAAGTTTTAGTATTTAGATTTAATATAATTAAAAATTAGGATTCTTATTTGATATTATATTTAACATTAGTAATGTCTGATTGTTATCTTTATAAAGCTGAGATTTAGAGAAGACAATTTTTATTAGTAAATGGACTTTTTGTGCAATTATCTAAGCTTTTAGTCGAAAACGTCTAAATTTGATTATTAAGACCATCTTATGTACCATTCTATTCAATTTTATTTGACTTGTTGACTAAGCAAGATAGACAGTGGATAAGTTTTAGCATGTTCCGATATAGTTTTATAAAGACAAAAATATAAAATAAAACTTAGGAAATCGGCACCGGGAGAAAAAATAAAGCCTAATATCGCGTCGTTAGAAATAAAGCCTATCATTAATCGGCTCTAATCTATACAATAGTATAAACTTCTAATAAAGGAAATTCTAAAAACTGCTAAATTGTCTCAATATCTATGGATAAAAGTAATCCTTCAGTAGATTACTATATCTCTTACTGCTAACAGCATTTCATTTGGCAATAAAGTGTCGGTTGGAGGGGAGGGGGTCTACGACAGCGCAAATTCATTTATTCAAACGTCAATACTTAGTGAAGAAATAGTTTTCAAAAATAGATTTTACATTAGTTTAAACATTAACTAAAATATTTTAATAATAAAGTTTTAAGATTTTTTAAATATGGAATTATTTAGAAGAATAGACAACAAAACGATGTTAATAATTTAAATCGGATTTGTTTTGTTATATATATTTAAAATTATTGAGTCATGAAACATTTTTTATATTAAATAATACATTTATATCAGATAAAGTCAAAATTGGATGAATTTTAAATTTTAATGCCTATTATCTGATTGAAATTTTGATTCAGGAATTGAAAGAATAATTTAATAGGTAAGAGTCTAATTTCTAATCTCACTAATTAAACAAATATATGTTTATAGATAGTTTTCTGCACAAGTAACACACCTTGCTAATTTTATACTCTAAGTTTTTATATGTAATAAATATATATTAATATATTGAAAATTTATTTTTTTTAATTAATATATTAATTTATTATTTGTAAAAATAATAATAATAAATTTAATTAATATTTATTTGTTGACTGATTGTGTGATTTTTAATATAAAGTTTAAAAATATTTAATATTTCACTACTTTTTGAAATTAAATAGATAATGCTGCACATAAAATAATTCTGGTTTTAATCTTATCAACAAATTAGATAAAGTGTGCTTGAAATATTTTACTTTTTATCTTATTTATTAATTTAGATATAAAAAATAGTCTATGAATAAAATTTTAGCTTGGTTAAGTATTTCAAAATATTAATTCAAATTTTAAATTTTTTAAGTGTTATCTTTAACGATAAAAGAATAATTTAAGATATTAACTACTATAAAGCGTCAAATGTGGGTAGCTTAATTGATTTTCCAATAAGTTTTGATTAACATTACTTGCAATCACCAGATTTGACAATTGACTTGGCTATGTTATTATCAGGCCTCGGACTGAGTCTTATTTCTCATCTTATTTGTAATTTATAGTCTCAATAGCTGTTACGTCACAAATAAGATGAGAAATGAGACTCAGTCCGAGGCCTGGTTATTATTATTTTCAATAATAATTTTAATGCATTTTGGACCAATTCTCTGTTTGGCATTAAGTTAAATAATTATAATAAATTTAAAATGCGCTGAATTATATTTATCAATTTATAAATTCTTATATTAGTTTTTTTTAATTTTATTTATTTATTTTAATATCATTTTTAAAACTTTATTAAGTTTAAGACAATAAATAAAACAAAAATTTATTTATTTATTTAGTTTTACTAAATTATGCATTTACAAATAATTTAGATAATTTATTATTGGATACAATTTAAATGTAAAAATAAAAATTTTACATGATAACTTGATAATAGCAGTTTGGAAATCAATGTTTAAAAAATTATAAAAATTGAATAGATTATTAAATTAAAATTAAATTTACTGTCAAAAAATTGAGATAAACAGCGGAAGTTTATTATTTAGATGACTGTATATAATATAGATACAGAACTGCATTAATATAATAGAACAAAGAGATTGAACTGCATTTGACAGATAAAGGATTTGATTTTTACTTTAGATTTCGTTTGATTTTTCAAAATTTAAATTTCGATTTATTAAATCACTTAAAGTTTACGCTAGTAAAGAAATATAAAATAAAATCACCATGCAATAAAGTAAAGATACAATAATGTTATTTAATGTGCACGGTTAGATTTTATAGAGTACATTGATGTTTTGTTTGGGCATTAATAAAGCTTGCCCATTTTATTAAAGACAATTTTCAATTTTGTTTTTTATTTTATTTGTTCAAGAAACATTAAAACGTCTGATTTATTTGTAATATACTCTTAACTCTCTTTATCTTTGATTGCTTAAAGATATACTTAAATTGCAAATTATTTTGACTGTAAATAATCGGTGAAATATATCTTTTAAAATAATATTAAATCGTTTCAAATATATATTAAATATATATATTAAAAATATTAAACTAATGCAGTCCTTCAGTAAGTTTATTTAATGATTTGGAATTCTAAATATAATTTGCATTAAAACATATTTTAAAGCTTTTGAAATTACATTTTATTTTTGATAATTTGTATATAAATAAATTTTTATGAATTATCAATAAATAAATTTTATATATTAATATTATTACCTATTTACATTAGCTTGATCAATTGCATTAAAAAGTTTATTAAAATTATAATTTAGTCAGCTGTTTTTTTAATATTGAAATAATATTAATATTTTAAAATAATTAGATAAACATTTTAGTAATTTAATTAAACAATTATTAAATAATTATATTTTATTTAACTTAATTTTTTTAGTTTCTTATTAATATATTTGATTAAAATGCTTAAAATTAAATAAAACTTAAATGTTGCAATTAAAATTTTTGATACGATTTCTTTGTATAATCTCTAATTATATATTTAAAATTAAGAAATTTCTTGTTTTAATTTAAAGAGTATTATAAAGTAATATAAGTTTGAAAAAATTTAATTACTTTAAACTGTAGAACGTATTAAAATATTAAATTTATATTTTATTTTAAAATGTTAACCATATTCTTACATAAAGTTAATTACATTTTGTTACGCAATAAGTAAAATAAAATTTAGCAGAGTCAAATTTTTATTCAATAAATGCATTTAATGCAATTAATGCCACTTAACATTACTATCAAAATTATACTGATTAAAAATACAAAATAAGACAAATTTGAGTCGAAAAAGTCTGGTTTTGATACGATTAAGTGCATTATCATGTACCAATCCAACCAGGGTCTGGTTGCTTACATCAGGGATTTCCGATAGAGTTATCCGTCTTATTAATTGATAGATTGTTTGTTTGCGTAGAATCTTTTCACAATTAAGCTAGTTTAAATGTTTAGATAATAATTTACATAAAAAAGTTTATATTGCAAGTACTATTGTACTATTGTATGAAAATTGGCGAATTGCGATGACATGTAAAATGTACATTTTAGCATTCATTATTTATTTACAATATGTTTTATTCGGAAATGTGTTTTGTTGTCGCCTATTGTTTAAAGTCGAGAACTAACACCACTTACGACATCGGCTTTGCCAACAGAAACGGCGACTCTATTTCTCGACACACTTTACATTAGATTCGTTTCCATCGGTTTACATGTTATCGGATTATAATAATGTTTATAATAACAGTTGCTTTAAGTGAAAAGATGTGTTCTTTCGGAGCGCTTTCTCCCCTTTCTCTCTCACTCCTTTCACTTTTCTCTCACTCCTCTCACTCGCTCTCACTCTATGAGAATTCATACATTTATTGTTATTAATGGTTGGGAAGAAAACGTGTTCACAATATTTGATTTATGGTCTCTTTCAGCATAAGAATTAAATTTCGAAAATTTTAAATATAAATTATATTTCATATAATATATAAATAGATTGCTTATGAATTTTTTTCATACAATAGAGAAGTTTTTTATTATAATATTTTTGATATAACAATGAAACCATTTCTAATGTTTAGAAAATTATATTAATTCTATTAATGCTTAAAATCTTAATACATTGTTAGTGACGTTTATTTTTTACAATGAATAATATTTTATTAACACTAGTTTAATAAATTATTATATTTTTTAGCACTAGTTTACCACCAATTTATTCTTGGTTTAATTTATAGCTTCTCACTTCATACTATGCAAGTTTACGCTTTTAGTATTATTTATTATTTTAATCACACTATTAATATTATAAACTAATATTTATATTAAAGTTATATTGTTGAATTTAAAATTAAGCATGCAGCAATTTTTATTAAATTGTAATTTAAAAATTTTTAATAGTTATAAAAATGCTATTAAAATAATGCTTTAATAGACTAAAAAATTTGATTTTAGTTTAAATCAAAGCAATTGAAACAAAATAATAAAATTAGATTTTATGATGATAATTATTATCAATATAAATTTGATTTGTGACTGACTAGCCTGCAGTCAATTTCTTTTCTATTAACTACTGTTTAGAACACAAAAAGCATTTAATAGTCGAATGGTTTGATTCGAAATAATTAATTATCGAAAGTAATGGCAATAAATGATTGCCTTTCGAAACAATGTTTGTCAGACATTCAAACGCAGAAACTATTGATGTGAAAGAGATTTTAATAATAGTCTTCTCTTCAATCATTGAGTTTTGTGCAAAAAATTATTTCGTATCAAACGGACAAAATATTGACTAATGTGTTGTCGCACTTAATTTGTCTCATATTTTGTTTTACATTTTCTCTAATTTGTTGAAACATTGTTAATGACACAGACGTCGAAAGGCATTGATTCGACAGTTCTTAACACTGAATATATTTATTCAAAGATTATTATTATTTTATTCTTCAGATTAATGCTCAGGAATGACAGGAAAAATAGTAAAGAAAGAAAAAGTGGAGAAGAGAGTGAAGTAAAGAGGAGTAAAGAGCTTAAAGGGAAAAGGTTTTTGTCTAAGCTTACAGAGCCAACAGTTTGAAAGATGTGAACAAAAAAAGTTGAATTTTTTTGGCAAATATAGTGAAAAGAATAGAAGCTTTAATGGATAGCATAACTGTTAGACCAGTTAGAATGGAAAGGTAGCGAAAATAAATTAGTGGTTCTCTAAATATATAGTACAGACAGTGAAAACACCATTGAATGCAAATCTAAACGCATTCTGAAAATAGCTGAACTAAACTACATAAAAATGAGAACACTTTTACTATAAATTCATATATTATTTGTATACTTTATAAGTGAACTGTTGGTTAGGTTTGTGTATATGCGATGAGAGAAGAGGGAAAAGAAGGGAAGAGTAGGGAAGAGAGGGAAGAGCAGAAAGGAGTATAGAGTAGTGTACGTATGTATGTATACACCGGTGCTGTTGTGTTGTTGTGTTGTTGTATTGCTGGAGAAGTGTTAATATAAAATCAATAGAAAGAGCGAAACATTTTTTGGTGTAATGCAGAGCATATTATAGCGAAGAGTTAGAAAAATATCTAACTTATAGCTGATATTTGTGTAAGTGGAGTAAAAGCACAGTAAGGCACAGTAAGGCACAGACACTCTTTAGAACGCAAGTCCATTTCTTAAAATGGTGATCACAGCCAGAACGCTTTTTTAGTTCATATTTCTTATACACAACACTCACTCATCTATTCGAATGTCTAGTTTTCAATCCTTATTACTAATTATAAGATATTAATCAAAAATTATGTAATAATTGACATATTTTCGCTAACATACATACATTGAGTTTGTGCTGATGTCAGACAAACATTAGGGAATAATTTTTCCTAATAAATAACACTTAGAAATAAAGATAAAAACTTTTTCTACATATCTACATCAGATGAATAAGTAAAAACACAAAATAAAAGCAATTTTTTCTCTAATGAATAATTGATTTTTATTAGTTTTACTCTTTTTAATATCGTCTAAGTTTTGATATTTTTTTTAACCAGAAGTAGATTTTTCTTAAATCTAAAACCATTTTTTAATGAACGCCAGGCCGTGAATGAGAGCATTAGAAAATAGAAAAATTTGCCATTTATTTTAATAAATAAACTTTATAATCAAGATTAACTTAAATTGCCTAGCTTAATTTTTAAATTTAATTATAGCATTTTTGTCAATGTTTTGTTTTGTGTTTGTTTGTGCTTGAGCATTTTAGAGAATATTATTTATGTTTTGATATTTATAAAAATTAAAACTTATTCTGATATTTGATAATTGAATAAAAAAATAAATAAAACAGACGATCGAAATGGAAAATAGAGCGCAATTTGTTACCTAATAGGTCAGGTCAGGTTAGTTCAGGTTAGGTTAGGTTAGGTTAGGTTGATTGCACTAAGTTAGAATTTATATTAAGTCGGGATTTGTTTGTGTTTTCGTTAATTAAAAGAGTGTTGACTGAATTTAATTAAAATAAATAAAATTTGATTTTGTATTGCTTTAACAAAATTAGGTAAAGAGGAGTCAATACCAATGCTAAGCATAAATCACAATAAAGACAATAAAGAAGTTCAGCAGAAGGCTCGCCGACAATCGAGTGGAATGGCGCCCGGCGCCCATAGTGCCCAGGTCACCGCTCAATCCAACAAGTGTTCAGACCCGGGCCACAAGACGCCCTCATCACTAGTGCCCTCCTCTATGCCGGCCAGTGCTCGCACGTCGATTGTGGCCGAACTGACCACTTTGGGCTAACCCGTCATTCGGTGAGTGAAGAGTTTTGTATTTTTATTTATAATAGATTTATATAATTATACAAATTTCGAATTTCGAATTTAACCATGCTCATACACTATTTAGTATTGATTTGTTATGAATTTTCAATTACGAATTCAATCGAAACCGAAACCAAAATCACATCAAATATAGCAATAGCGCCAAAACGCGTCGTTTATGTCGTTTATCTCCGAAATGTCAATTCGTTTAAATTTTTAGTCCATTTGAAAGCATTTTGGAGTTGTCTTCAAAAAAGCACTTTTATCATCAATAATACAATCATCTAATGTCAGACTAAAAATATTTTAGAACTAAAAGAAATTGATTGTTATTTACAGGTCAATAGACATGAATCAGTGCTCTATCACCAGTGCAAAAATTTTCCTATCTCTCACTCTTTTATATATTTTTGTTAGCATTTCCTGAGCAGAAAATATTTTGAATTTTTTCTCTCCATTTATTCGTAAATCTCAAACATAAGATGTATTGTCTGTATCGTCTGTCGGTTCCAAACACACACAGACTTGAAATGAATGACAAATTGTTTCGAATATATATATTGATATATTAAAATATAGAGAAAATTTCCCTTTCCACTTTATATAAACAAAAATTTTCCTTAATATTTAATAAATATTTTCTTTATTTGAATTTAATTTGAGCTAATGTTAACAAATTTGTTTAATTATATGCAATATAACCTTTTAATAGGTTAATAGCAAACAATTAATGTAACAATAATTGATGAAAGTTTTATATTTAATTGTTTGCATCTATTTTTATATATCTCTAATATATGTTTCTATTAATATATTAATACTTACATTTATGCAAGTATATATTATATTTATTTATTATATTATACTGTAGTTATATTGAAAAACAGAGAATAAAACAAATTAAGTCTGAGATTAAAAATAGGATTAATTTAATATTTTAATACAATATTTGTACTTCAAATCGATACTCTATAATAAGTTATTTAATTTTAAATAATTAAAAATGTTTTGATTTTGCAAACAATATGCTAGAAATAAAACCAACATGTTAAAAATTATGAATATTAACGACAGAATAATAATTTGATGCACATTTGATCGCATATTTTTGCTAGACTTAATTATCATGCTGTCTTTTTACTATATTTTGTTGTGTTGTTGTTGTTATTGTGTATTGTTGTGGAAAACATTTTAATTAATTATATCAAATATTTTAAAATTTTATTCGATGTCATTAAATGGTTTATTCAGATAGTTGAATATTTAATGGAAATAAATCTAGGTCAAAAATCCGATTTCTAAGTAAGTCTTTCTATTTATAAATTAGTTAAAAAAACATAACATTTTGATGAAATATAATTTGAGACTAAAGCTAGCTGATAAAAATGTAGAATTTGTTTGAAATCAACTTAATTTATTTTACAATTTATATAATTAAACAAATAATTTATTACTTATTGATAATTGAAAAATTACTAATTGAGAATAGATAGGTCCGCCCCAGTTCAAATTTTTGTCTTGAGTTTTCTCAATTTTTTGCACAAAAGTTTTTGATATTTTTGAATAATTATGTGAATTCTTTCAATTAATTTTAATATTTTTTCTATTGTTCATTCATTTGCATATATTTGTTGTCTTAAATAAGTTTAAGTTTTTTTTATTGGTTTGAATTGCGGAATGTTTTGTGGGTTTAGAGAGTTAGGCATAAATTGGATTACAATATCTTGCAAAACTATTAATATAAGTAAATTTCTCGCTAAAAATTATTACGGTACATTTTTATTTTTTAAAGATAATATTCTTAAATAACAAATTAATTTTTAAAAAGAATTTTTTAAAAAAGAATTTACAAATTTAGAAAATTCTAAATTAGTCGTTTTTATATAGCTAAAAAATTATCAAAATTAACCTGGTTAAGTTTATAATTTAAAATTTGTAATAATCAAATATAAAATATTGTTTTTTATTTTAATAAATAATTAAATATCTAATTTTTAATTAAAATAATTTTAGCTAATTATTAATTTATCTTTTTTGTTAATTATTATAAAAAAAATAACAAATTGTAGAAATTAAAATAAACATTCATTTAAAAGCAAAATAAATGTTTTGGAGAAAACAATTGATTTAGTTTATTAATAAAAGTCTTTCTAAAGTTCTATATTTTTATCCGCAAGCTTTAATGTTGATTTTGAAAATTTGTTTAGCAATCTTAAATTACTATTAGATTTTGTTAATTTTAAGTAGTTAATAAATCTTGTTTATATGTTTTAAGTAAAATTAATAGCATACTTTATTTTTTTAATATAATAAAAACATTCAATGTAATTTTATTAGTTTTTAAAAATAATTTGCTTAATGTTTAGCAGTTTTAAGATTCAAATGCGATTAAAATTTATAACTTTGAAATAGACTCGAAAAGTGTCGATTATAAAATTTAACTTTAATAGAAAAGTATATTTAAATAATTTGACATGTTCAAAATAGTGATTTAGAAGCATTTTTTTTAATTAAAACTAATTTATATAACACTATGGCTTAAAAGTAATTGCAATGCTTTATACGGCGAAAGTTATTTAGCGGACGAGCTCTTGAATTCTGATTAGATTCTATATTATTACATGTCTTGTAGTTCACTATTATTTTTATATAATATAATATTTAAAATGTATATAACATACACTGAGTTTAGTATGGCATTATCTCTCTTAAATATTTATTACACTTATGCCATATAATTGTATTTTTAAAAATAATTGGTTCGAATTTCTCCTAATATTTTATTTAAACTTCATTTTAATTAATTTTATTAAGCCAGAGCTTTTTCCATTTATTGTTTAATTAAATTTTTCTTCTTTAGAAAATGTTTGTATATTTTTTGAATTTATTGATTTTCTAAACATATTTTAATTTTAATTATTTTTAATGATTATTATTATTTCTAAAAATAATAGACTTGAAAACAATAGAATCGGTTTTTGTTACAAAATGCAAATTATTTTTGAAACTAAAGATTTGAGCCAATGAATCAATACTAATATCTTTATGGAATTTAATGTTCAAAACTTTTTTTATCAAAATAATTGAATCAGACATTTAGACATTTATATAAACAAGTTTTCTTTTCAATAATATTTGAATTTTTTTTTCTTCTAAAAGTAATAAAATAAATTCATTTTTTGATTCTAAAAAACAAATCGATTCAAATGATTATTATTTAGAAAATAAAGAATCCGTTATAAAGTCGATAAAAATGTAAAAAACTTTTAAAATTTTACTTTTATTCCATTTAATAAAGAATATTAAATATGTATTATTTTGCTATTTATAACTTATATAAATAACAAAATAATACATATTTAATTCAAGCTAAATACTGTGCAATAAATTAATATATTATAAATCATTTGTTTTATATATTGGAGATTTTAGAGATTTCATAAATTTATTATTTTATTAAATTAATAATAGATAATGAAATTACAATTGCATTAAGAATACCTATATTATAGTATCAAATATTTGTTAGCTTTTATTATATTTTCAAAATAGATGCTTGCAATTGTGGATCGAAAAGGGGATTAACAAACAAAAAATTCCTAATTTTGATCATTCACTTCTCTCTTGGCATTTGAGATGCAAAAAGTACCCCGCTATGTTTTGAGTTTTTTTGGCCAAAATTAACAAATGTCTTCAAAGTTAATGCTTATTTCAGTTTAACTTTAGTTAAATTAACTAAATTTTGTATAAATTCGAGTTACATCCAGTTAAATTGCAAACATAATTATATAGTTTTGAGCATTTAAAAAAATTCCTACCCCTTATTCCTGCTAGTTTTAAACAAAATATTTTCAACAGAAAATTACTTTCTCTAATTCACTCTGAAATGCTCGAACTTCTTAATTCCTGCTTACAATACAAAAGTATATTTTAAATACATTGTTACTATTGTTACTATTTTATAGATTTATAGATTTAAATTTAAGATAATATTTAATAAATATAAAAATCAATTTTGTTGTCTGGAATTTAATAAAAGCTCATTTCTTTTGTTAATTTTATTGTATTGTTGAAATTTGTAATCAATTTGAAATATAGATGAAAATACATTTTAAATTTGATATGCGTAAAACAGATACTAATATGGTTAAATGACATTAGCAAAGGAGAAAATAATATATTTTTATAAAAATTTTAAAAAATACCAGAATAAATTAAGCATGTTTAAAAATAACTTATTCATAATTTTTGTTAATTAGAAATAAAGAAAACTTTCATTGATTATATCTAAAGAATAAAATAAATTAAAATTAGCATTAAACTAAGCTAGGTTCTATTGGGATTTTATGAAGATAATTATTCAAATATAAAATAAAATGAAGTTAAACTCAACAATTGCATGCTAGTCTTATTTGTTCAAATCTACAACAGACACTCAATTTCAACTTTTATCTTATTTCTAATTTTTGTGTATTTATAACAATTGATTCAAAATAATTCTTTGTATTTAATTAGTAAATTTAGAGTCAATTCAATTTATATTCTATTTGTTATTCTCTTTATAATTTTCACCAGGCTATAATTTTTTAGTTTTCACATGAAAACACAAAGTGAAAAGGGAGAAAATAGTGGTTGTTGGCAAAAATCTAAGAAACACATTTGCGCAATCTTTGAAGCAAGAGTTTTGGTCTCAAACTGCCCTTAGGGTTGACTCGGCTATAAAGCACTGGTATATACTATACACATCTCTGAGTTGTATAGAAAAGTTATAACAATATTAATGCGCATCAAATTGTACAGAAAAATAATTATATTTGTTATTTGATTAACGGTATAATATATTTGAGACAATAGATAAGTGAAACGGATTTTAAGTGACATATTGTAGAAAATAATAATAGAAATCTGATGTCAGATACGGTTTGGCTTTAAATATAGTCTAGAAGTGTAATTCATTTGATTGCAGATATATTCACAATATTTTTCTGCTATTATACGAGTATTAGTGAATGTCACGGAATATCCGATTCTGAAGCGAAAACAAATCTTTTATGCATTCAATGATCAAATGTGAGGGAATAGGAGAGAGGGAGGGACGGCGGGGGAGAGAGTGCAGTGAAATGTATAGTTTTAGTCTTTTAGTTCTTTAGTTTATTGGATGATAAAACAAAATTATTAGAAAAATCTGATTTTACTTTCTTTTTTGCTTTTATATTCAGTGTATGAACCGAACCGTACGTTTAGATACAGTAGTTGAGCCGAAATATAGAAGAGATTTAATAATTTATTTTTGGAAATGTAGCCCAAAATGTGTTACATTTTTATGATATTCATAAAAAAGTGATTTAGTTTCGAAACACAAACTCAATTCCGTACACAGACTCAACTCAAACTCAATTTAGTTATAAAACTCTAAACACATTTTGAACTCATTTTCTACTTTCGATTTTGTCATTCATAGGCATAACTAGTTTCGACAGCAGTAGTAGTTGAGGACTGGGAGGAGAGGAGAGGAGAGAAGAGGAGAGAGAGAGAGAGCAATCATCGATCACATTTTCTGGGCCGACAGCATCACATTGTCGACCCTAACCGGCAATTGATTTGCTGAATGGGACGACCAGTTCGACCACAATAGCATCGGTGGTCTCTTCCAGTGATCGTCGGCAACGCCAACGCCTGCGGTCTTCGTCTGTGGTCTTCATCTGTGGTCTTCATCTTCGGCTCTACTCTTGTATTGATTGCAAAACTGAAAGTTTGAGAACTATTACAACAATTCGACACTAAATCAAATAAATAAATTGAGACTCAAGTGAATAGATATTTAATTGAGTTATTTATCTGAACTGAAATCAAAAATCAATTTATGCTTCGAATGAAAATATTTCGAAAAGAAATACTCGAATACTAGTCGTCGACATTCGGCTGAAACTCAACTCAATTGCAGAAACACTTCTTTATATTATTAGTTATAAAACTGAACTCAACTCTTATGAACAAAACAAACTGATATTATATCACTTATGGATTATTTGATCAATTGCTGACAAAATAAATATTTAATTGATTTATAATTTTAATAAATATATTTGAGACAAGATATACAGTACCCAAAAAATATAATATTAATAATAATAATAATAATAATAATATAATAATAATAATAATAATAATAACAATATAATAATAATAATAATAATAATAATAATAATACCAACAATACATACACACATATACATACACATACATACATACATATAATCTCTTTTCTGCAAATTAATTGTAAATATAGACAACAAATAACTATAATATAAGAAATATTATAATTTATTTACTTAAAAGCCTTAGAAATCAATAGAAAAGCAATGCTTCAAATGGACGTCAATTTTGAAAAGAGAAATAAAAAGTTATTTTAATTTTGTGGTTGAATAATGGGTCCAAAACTTTGAACAATTGTTTCAATTATCCAACAAAACGCGTATTTGAAGATCAGTCGAGTATTCAACAAAAATAATAATTTTGAAGAAAACAGAATTACAATTAATAATAATTACAAAAATGTTAATCACTTTAAGAGTTTATATTAAATTTTTTGTGAAAACATCGAACAAATCTGGAAATTATAATTTCCACTAATGATTAAATTCATTAAAACATCAAAACGTTTTACAAAAAGTTTATTCTTTTTGTGAAACAAAACTAAAATTATTAATTCAAATGAAGAAAATTTTGAATTGTTTTAATAATAATAATAATAAGTTATTGAGAAATAAATAATTTTGTGATTTCATTAATTGATCTAAGATTACGAAAAAAGACTTTAAATTACAAACAAAAACGACATTTAAGTTAAAATCGAAAGTTTTAAACAATAAAAAATAATTGGTCTTTAAATTTATTGCACATTTTGACTGCAACTACTGTACAACTAAATCAATGATTGGCTTTGCATTCATACTATTGATACGATTTGTATGAATTGCTTGAATTTAACCACAATTTCGGACGAAAAGCAAAAAAACACTTAAAGTTTAAGTCGAAGTAATTGATTTGCAAACGGATTAATACCAGAAGTGAATGAATGCTATTCTAGAATTGCTTAAAAGAAAATCAGAAAAAATAGTTATTTAGGAAAAAACATGAATAAGTCATTGGAAGTGCTGGAAGTGATGGAAGCAATGCTCAACTTTGATATCGAATGAATTATTCGCTGAAAAATAAAAATTTTTTAGCGAATTCTTACGAGACTTTGCACCGACAGTAATATAAGGAAAAAAGTTGAACGCATTTAGTCTTCGTGTAACACATTTTTTCCAATTTCTCGAATTGAATAACAAGAGTGTATAACACATAAGGAAAATATATATGAATTTATGGCTGCATTGAAATCCAAATCTAATAAATCACTTATCAAATGATGCGTTAAATCTAAACAAATCCAACGGTTTATGAGAAGAGAAGAACCGAAGATAGAGAGAGAGAAAGAGAATCGGTTTTAGTATTGAAAACTAAATTAAATTTCAATCAAAAATATTGTTCGAATGTTCTGCAAATTCAATAATAATTTCATTTTTTGTTGCAATTATGGGACCAAATGTTAAATTAAGGAAATATGTGAACAAAAGGCTAATCTAATGGCACGTGAAGTGCAGGAAAAGAACTATTGACTTAATGTTAGGCACA
This sequence comes from Belba bartosi, assembly GCA_034693685.1. Lineage (NCBI taxonomy): Eukaryota > Metazoa > Arthropoda > Arachnida > Sarcoptiformes > Damaeidae > Belba > Belba bartosi. The sequence continues at coordinate 30,530 of JAQFXP010000023.1, read as the reverse complement.
TATTAAATGTAAATACACTCTCATAGAAGAGCTGAAACACTATTGAATGTCATAAAAAGGTTTTGATTGTAAGCATTACAAGGTTTGCAAAAACACACTATATTTGAAGGAATGTGTCATTTGATTGAAGCGAACATTACCTCAAAAACAGAGATATTGTCCACAAAATCAGATAATACTCAACACAAGAGCCAAAACTACTCTTGAAATGAATTGAAAAAAGAGGAAATTAGTACTAATTCCTCAAGAATTTCAACAATTACTCAAACAATACATTACGAGTTATGAATCAATCGCAAAATTTTGATGTCAATTCTCTTATACATTGTATTCTTCCTAATTCTATGCATTCTATATAGAAAAATGTTAAAAATTAAAGAAATAATTCTTAAAATTCTTGACAAAAGCAAAACAAACAAATCTCTAGAATTTTATCCAAATATTTACTCCAAAATGATATACAGAACTTGTATAGACTTATTGCCTAATGACTGACTAATTCATACATTAATTCCTAATTCAACCAAAAATTTTCAAACATTTTGACAAAAATTTTTATTTATTTATTTTAGAAAATAAATATTAAGCGAAAAAAAGTTGATTAAATTAAAATCATTTTTATAATCTGTTTTATTTCAAACATTTTCAAAATAGTTTGTATTTGATTTTGAAATTTTAAATTGAAACTTTACATGTTAATCTAGTTATGATTTCAAATTATATACAGTATGAGAATGAATGCCTTTTTCATATAAAAGTCTGAAGCGAACAGAATATTATAGAAGAGCACAAAAAAATAAAATACAGAAATGTAATAAAATTGCTAACTTAACAGGGTTTCAATATTTAATATTATACAGGTATATAAACTTATATACAGAATATATAAAGGGCAATTCAGAGATTGGCAGCTGAGCTCAGATAATAACAACATTACAATGGTGCAAGCATATTTTTATAAACTTTACGTTGATTTTACAGATACTTTGTGTTTTGATTAGATTAGTAAAACATAAAAAACATATAATAAGAATACAATGCATTTGTAAATTTAACTAAGGCTTAAAGAATTATTTTTGCGCTTTGACTAGCTTAATACTGTCTCGTCTTCTCTGCCATCCTATGAATCACTCTTAATATAAATACACAAATACTAAAAAATAATTAATTTGTGTTTCGAGACAGAAAAAACTGAACTAAACAAACCAGAGATAAAAAAAGAGAGGTTTTTGGTAATTATTAAAAGTTTTTAATTAAGACCTCTTTGTCTCTGTCTGTAATCATAGAGAAAAAAAACAAGAAATTGTAATCAACTCTAATGTTATATATCATTGGAAACTAAACAAAAGCTAAAAACTTATAGTGATTTCAGTAATGCCCCAAAACTGACTTCACTATAAAATTAAGTGACTTTTTGTCTATTATTACAAACAAAACAACTTTTTGAAACAAAAGCACATTATTATTAACAATTAATTTTAAATAATAAACATGTTTATGTCGTTTTCATGGCATGTTGTTATATTTAAAATTGTTTGAAAAAAATTGTTTTTTGATTCTATTAATAAAAATTTATTAAATTTCCGAATTCTATCAAATCGTTTAAAAATTTATTTTGATTTTAAACTTAATTATTACTCTATTTCACTACAACTGAAATATTAATAAAGTATTTAAACTAAATATAAATCTAATTTAGAATTTTTTTTGAGTTTTTTTTTAATTAGAATTAAAGAGTATTTTAAAAATTTAAGGGAAGAGAAAAGATTAGCAATCGATAAGAGTTTAGTTACAAATTTCTATTCTATGAGTTTGGACTTAATTTTAGAATCAGTTCATCACTTCTTTAACTTTTGCTTTATTCCACTCTTTTGTTGTCTCGTCTAAAGTCTTCCAATTTATAACTCAGAATAATTAGTTGTCATTAATTAACATTAAAAACAAGAGATTTGAGAACTGTAAGACTTTTGGTTAGGGATGTGCAAATACCGGGCCATGGGATGGGTTTGATTAAATAAACAAGTTGATAATAAAAGTCTTAAATTTAGCATAAAATATAAATTTATTTTTAAAAACATTATTGAATTTAACAAGTTTAACCAAAATTTTGTAATAAATTTGGTTAAAATAATTTAATCAAATATTGTCTGACTTCGTGACTCAGTCTGACAGCAATATTCTCGACTCAAGTATTTCGGATTCCGATCATCACATATACCCCTCCCCTCTCTTGTGCTCATTTACACATCTCCTGTGCATTTGGCGAAGACGGAGAGGAAATTGAGGAAAATTCCTGAATTATTCCTCAAATAGTAATTTACAGATATAGACGACTTACAGGAAGACCTACTCATGGAAGGGAAGGCCAGAATCGACTTAACGCTAATATTATTTTGGAGAACAATAGAACGGAAATCTACTGATATCTCAATAACGGTAGTGCCGGACAACCAGCTGTTCACTGCTCTCCCCAATGATATATCTTTATTAAAACACTATTTATTCAGATATTCAAATAAAGGGATATTACGGATAAAATATAGTTTTAATGAAATTTATACCTAAGCGGAAAACTGGAAAAAGCGAGATAGATTAATTTTGATATACTGTATATTAGAATATCATTGATCTAAATGAGAAAATCAATTTATTTTTGTTTTCGTAGGAATGCATCAAAAGTTTCGGTTCTAAACAAATATGCTTTTGCTTACAGTTTACTGGATATGATGTGTCTTACAGTCGATATTCTAATAAAAACAATTGCCACAGAGCGGCGACACTTGCTTTGTGTTTATATTATTTATTGAATATGTGTTCGTGTATTACATTTGAATACTATCTCTACTTTTAATCAAATGTAAACAAAACTCAAAATGCTTTTCATTTAAACATTTTAAGCAAAAAAAAAATAAAAATAAATAAAATTTTTAGTTTAATTAAAATTCTTTTAAAATAAACAAACATTTGATTAGATGTTTAATTCAATGATTAAATTAAAATCAAATCAATTAATGTTAAGAATAGAAATACAATGTAATGATTGGAAAACAGAAAATATTTATTAAAATTAATTTTAGTTTATATTTAATAGAGAAATGAATTGAAGAAAAACATTATTTATTTAAAACCTATAAAAATTGAAGTCTTATCTGAAGATCAAGTGATAAGATAAGAGCGAAACGATTGGTTTGTTCGGCCAAATGGTGGCCGACTTCGGCAAACCCGAATGGCACCGGAAGGAGGCACTGGAGACGTACGACAAGCGGGAGTTCGTGTGCGGACTGTGCGCTGCGTTCGTCAATATTAACCTAACGTTTCCGATATCTAAAGTGATATTCCGTCAGATGTTACACGGAGTGCACATCAAGAGTGCAGTCAATCAACTCCGGGTCGAAGGCCTCCGATATCTGTACCGCGGAATCGGTCCGCCATTAATGCAGAGATCGGTTTCGACTTCAATAATGTTTGGGTCGTTCGCCGAATACCGAAAGCTATTGGACACGAGTTGTGGCCGAGTTCTGGTGCCGCACGAGTCGACCCGATTCTGTGTGTCGGCTCTGATGGCCGGCTCTACCGAAGCTATTATGACGCCATTTGAGAGAATCCAAATGCTATTACAGGACAACAACTTTCACCGACAATACAATAATACTTTCGATGCGTTTCTTAAGCTTCAGTCGTATGGAATGAGAGAATACTATAGAGGACTGACTGCTATCCTGTGCCGAAACGGACCCTCAAATGTGCTCTTTTTCTCACTCAGAGGCAAAGCTAAAGAATATTTACCCGTTTTTGACAAATACGAGAAGCTCTGGTGGTCTTCACTATTCAAAGACTTTATATCTGGCGCTTGTGTCGGGGCTTTCATTAGTAGTGTTTTCTACCCAATCAATGTGATCCGAACCCGAATGCAGACAATGCCAGTCGGCTCACCCTTCATATCGATCGGCCGGGCCTTCAAAGACGTCTACATAGAAAGGGACAGATCTATACGGAAATTGTTTTATGGCGTTCACGTCAACTATAGCCGTGCCTTCATTTCCTGGGGTATTATCAATGCCTCGTATGAAGTGTTTCGCAAATTGTTGTATCGGTTCGACGACTAAGTCATTCAGTAAACGGTTTGAGCTCTCAATCAATCTCTTAATTCGGTTCGACTTTTCGTTTGGAATTTTGTCTTTTATTTCAAAACTTTGTATTTATTTTGATTTTAAACTTAATTTGAGCTCAAACTGACATTTTTTTAATACTTTGTGATTTGTATTTCTAATTGATATACAATTTGTTAATTCGAGTTATAATTTATTGAATTCTATTAATATTATATAAACTGTTGAAATAAATAAATAAATAAATAAATATATTAATATATTACCGGTAATATAAAATTTGGATTTTGTTTTTGTAATCTTTATCTCAATTTGTATTCGTGTCACTCGAGTTCGCCACAAGACGTGAAGCCCACTATAAGTCACTAATTAAGTGAATTGAATCTTAAAATAGCGTTTATTATAATTTAATAAAATTAGAAAAGTGTTCATTGTGAAAATAAAGTGACAAGCGATTGTAATTTAAATTATTTTATGTAAATATTTTAAATAAACAAATGTTAATTTAAAACAAACATAAAATTGTTTCTTATTAAATTGAGGTTTTTCACTTGACTTAGATTTTTAATATTAATTCACTATTAATATAATTTTTGTCCGATTTTTGTTTTGTTAAGTTGTTCTGAATTCGGAGTTCTTAAGACTAAATAAATAAATAGAATATAAATAAAATAATAGTTGAAATAAATTCTATGATTAGAATCGAATAATTTATTGCAATTACCGGTTATTTGTTTTCATTTAATCTAAGAAAACATGAAAAACACAAATTTTCATTAATATTATTATTATTTATTTATTCGATATTCAGCTGAAACTACATTTGAATTTCCATTAATTACTTTTTGCCATTAAGTTACAGATTGCGTAAATAAAATACAAAAATCTTACTTTTTTATTCGATCTAGATTAAATGCTTGTTTGATTAAGTGAACAAAATTAGTTAATACGATATGGTTTAAACCTGAGCAATTAATCTACTTAAAAAAATACTTCAAGAAAATTTAATTAAAAAAGAATAAGTTTTTGGAAAATTTGTTGGTCGATAAAGTTTTCAATAAATTTAGATAGCCAATTGTTTGAAAGTTAAATTAGAAATTGGCAGTTTTACTAGAATTTGTTTAACCACTACATATACTCTTGAGTCCAAACTGGCAAAACTCGGGTTGAGTTAGTCCCGAAGAGACTTATAAACAACTTCTAATAAATTGAAATTTAAGACATAGTCCAAACTTATATTGTTTAAGTAGTTGCAATGTTTTTATCATAAAATAGGCTTTAATTCTAAATCTATTGACAATCAAATTGAAGTAAACCCTTCGCCAGTTATTTATTGGTTTAATAAATAAAACTTAATTTATATTGACTTCAATTATATCAATGTAAAATATACCAAAACAACAAAATCTGTAAAATATTCTTTGTTTTGTCCGATAACTTAGAATCTTCTTATGGTTTGACTTTTATCTCATAAGTAGCTTATCGTTTAACAAATTGAATAGATTGTTTTAACATTAGATAAATTGCAATAAATGGCTATTATTTTGAATCTTATTTTGTTTATCCGCTTAGTACTAAAATTAGAAAATAGCCAAGCTTTATTTTACAAACTTTATTTATTGGTTAGTAAAAAATTAGACTAGAAATTCTGTATTTACCACTTGTAGGTTGTGCATGGTTGCCACAAATCCAATTTTTCATCTTAAGTTAATCCTCTTAAATGTTAAGAATTACATTTTATAGGATCAATATTCTAGTTAATTTTTAATACTTCTATATTAAGAATTTGATAAATTTCTAAATAAATATATAATTATTTAATTAATTTGAGTGAAAATTGATAGGAACATCGTGCAATAGTAAAAAATATTATGTTTATATTTTAATCAACGAATAACTTATTTGTAAGACTGTGACAAAAGGGGATTTTGGTAGTCATAGCACCCTTCTAGACCTAGATGTTACTAATTATAATTAAATTAATAAAAATATAAACTATTATAATGGCAAAATATAAAAATAATAAATTTAAAAATATAAAGTCGAAAATAGTAAAATTAAATTTACAAAATACTAAAGTTAATTCTATTAAAAATAGTAATTTAACATAATTGTTAAATTTTAAAAAATTTAGCAAAGTTTTAAAAATTATCTCTAAGCGCTCAGACTCAACTGTCCGTCTGGTTATGCAAATGCTTTCTATATTTTTGATTTTACTATTTTTCGATTTTTTATTTTTGTATTTTGCTTTTATAATAGTTTATATTTTTATTAATTTAATTATAATTAGTAACACCTACTTCTAGGAGGATGCCATGACTACTAAAATTTCCTTTTGTCACAGCCTTACTTATTTATAAAATTAATTAGTTTTTGTTTTATTTATTTCATTCTTATAATATCTTCTAATAAAATAAATAATGAAAACCAATCCAAATCAGTTATCACCGCTTTGGCCGATTTTGTATTAATGTATATCAATATCAAACTACTTTTGGTTCTTAAGAAAATTATCATAAATATCATTAAATTGCGTAATCAATGAGTTTCCACAATTACTTTATATACTCGATTCAAAGTTAGTTTTCTAAATATTTACTATATATTAAATTATTTTAGTATTTATTTTGTACAGAAATTAAGAGAAAATCATGGTAGACAAATTTTTTTTATGTATAAAATAAAAATATAAAATTACATTTGCAATTTAACTAAATTTAATCAAATTTCCAATAAATCTAGCCACAATTTTACTAAAATTCCAAAATAATTGCTAGGAACAAGCAAAATATCTAGAAGAAGGTAAGGAAATTAAGTGCAAATTCTAACATTTTTGGCTGATTTCCTTTCTCAATTCTTGATTTAATTATGCATTCATTTAATTTTAAATTTGCAAGATTATATAAAAATATAAGAATTTGAATAAAAAGTATTTAAAGTTTGTTGCAATTAATTCAAATATTGCTATTTTATTTTTAATCTTTACCCTAATTTAAAAACCAACTAATACATTTTGTTTTTTGATTTATTCCTTAAAAATTATAACTTTTTTAACTTGACATTTGCTTTTTTATTAATAAAAATCATTTTAAATATTAGTAGTTTTATGGCATAAAATGCGTCGAAACAAAAAATAATAGCCACTTTCTGTCAGTAAGATTATAGTAATTTTTAAAATTATAAAGGCAATATTTATAAACCTGAATATAATAGAAAGTTTGATAAAATTTTTAGACATAATCTTTAAAAACCTTATTTTTTTAAAAATGAACATAAATTTCAAACATAAATCTTATAAATTCTAAAATATTAACAAAACTTAAAATAAATGTCTTTAGAAATTCTTATATATAAATACTTTAACACTTTTAAACCAAAATTTAAATTTTAAAAATATAGCAAAACATTAGTTGCGACGCATATCAATCAGATTTTGACTGCAAAACTGATCGAATCGACTGAGGAAGTCAATAAATAAAAGCAAATATTAAAAAACATAATAATAGTAATGATATTATAACTGTAAACGGGAAAGGAATTCAAAAATTATCACATTCTTCCACCACTACTGCAATTCAGCTAAATATAAAATTAAGAGATAGTAGTCACGAGAAATACCACTAAAATTTGATTAATTTTTTATTCCAATATAAAAATCGTAAAAATAAGAAATAAATTTTTATTTATTGCATTTTTTTTTCGCCAAAACATCTTTGAACTGGTGTTCTGTAAATGACTTTTATTTTCAAAATAATTATTCGAATCAATATATTTCTAAAGAATATATTGTTTTTTCTTCAGTTTTAGGTCAGACTTATTGCATGTTAAGACTTATACCTTTGATATATTTCCAAATTTGTCGGTTTTTCTACATATAAGTAATGAACAAATATATATCAAAGATCCGCAAATTTTATTACTTTTTTTCCTTTTTTTTCTTTTTTCTTTTTTCTCTCACATCATATAATTTAAGTATTTTTTCTTTTAATGAAAAAAGCAAAAAAATGTTTTACAACTGAATTCCAATTATATTTAATTACTTTGGATTTATTCTGACATTCATTAGAAAATTATTAAACAATTTTAATATATTAAGCAAAACATAAAATACAAATTGAATTCGTGTGTTATGTCGTTCATTAAAAAATATGTAAACAATTCTAATTTTCCTACAATACAGTGCAGAATAAAGAAATTTAACAATTCATACATTCAGAGTATATTACAATCCGCTAATTGAGTAAAATATTCATTTTTAGCTTTTGTTTTCAGAACTATCTTCCGTATGACCTGAATATTTACACAACTGAATCGATTGCAATAAAAACATATATTTTTTGTTATATTTAGATTAATTAATATAAGTTGAATGACTTTAATCATAGCTTAATTCTGCTAATAGTTTGTAAAAACATATGAGAAGTGCAATACAATAACTCAGAATAAGTAGACGCTTGACTGCAATACGAACTAGATGACTTTTTGCAGTGATGTATAAATTAAGTTATCAGCAGAGCTTTGAATGTTACTATTTTGGCAAAGTGTAATATTCGTTAAACGTACTTTGTAAACATACGAATTACAGCTTTAAATGCTATTTTATTTTATTGCAATAATTTTTAAAAATAGATTTTAACTATTTAAAAAATTAATAACTTTTACTTAATTGTTAATAATAATATTTAAGCTAAATTTTATTTGAAGATGATATTTTTATTTTATGCTTTTATTGGTTAGTTTTTAAGTTTATTTCAATAAGTTAAAGATTATAAAGCATTTATGTATTTAAAAATAATTAAATAAGAGTTTGTATTAATTTTGAATTAAATACAAATTAAATTAGAATCAGGAATTATAGCAAGGAATATAGAACATTTTTGAAATTTTTATAATTGAATAAAATTTTTAAAATTGAGATACTTAAAATAATTAATTTGAATAAATAACTAATTTTTAAATTTTGGTAATTACTAGGAATATGTTTTTGGAAATTAAGAAAAAACTCTTATTCATTATTTTTTATAGAATAACATTAAGTTATGTTAATTTAAGTGCACATTGAAAATGTACAAAGTACAGTATAATTTGTATAATAAAATTTATTTTTGTATTTTTTTGTGTAAAAAACAATCAATAAAAGTCATTATTTCTCAATTTTGCTGCTTTTCTACCACTTGAGTTAAGTCTTGTAATTAATTATTAACTGTTCAAGAATTTAGGGAAGTTACTTTACATTTAAAAATTTTAAACATTTTTATATCTAAACAAAAACTCTTTAATTGTAAATAAACTTCTAAATAAATATACAAAACGTGATTTATTTGCCAAAACAAATAAAGAATATTTTTATTCTGTATAACAGCTTAATATAGCATTAAGTATATAAGCTTATATGTGTATAATATATAATAAAAAGCTTATTTTTTAAGCCAAGTATGGTAATTGTAGGATTGGTTAGTGACTTAAAAAGTTTTAATTCTGTTCTTAATATATCGGATTTAACAATAATCATACATAAATTACGTGTTGTCATTGCTACTTGCTAAGTTATCCAAAAGTGACATTTTCAGATTAAGCATTTCCTTTAAATATCTTATTATCACGTAATCAGTCGTTTGAGATATATTGCATTGAGATATAGATATATTAATTACATTAAGACGTATACACTGTATACAGAGTATATGATATATAAAGCGGTAATATATCTGAACGTCAGACTATAACTAATATCAATCCATCTTTTATAGACTTAGTGTATGTCTGTAATCGCTTGTCATTAAAAGAGTAATTGAGTTGCTATGAGTCGCTATGAGTCCGGAAACTACCTGTCAATCAAACCAATGATTACGGGACTACTGCTTAACCAAATCAAATCAAATGCGAAACTAACTTTAGATTAAATGCAAATCAGTTTCGGATTTAAATAGAGCTCTCTCTGTCTCTCTGTCTCTCTGTCTCTCTGTCTCTCTGTCTCTCTCTTTCTCTTTGTTGACATTTATCAAATCAATGACAAATTTTTATAAATAATTATTATCTTATTTACAATATTAAATTTAAGATATAATAATCTTAAAAATAATTGCTTTAAATCAGATTATATTTGAAATAATATCGACTTGCTGAAATCTACTCTTTAAAATCCGAAAGTTACAAAAGTGAACCTCTAGTCTAGTTTGACTAAAGCAGAAACTTTAATGTATTTTAATCTAGTCGTTCATATAATGTATATAATGTATCGAGGTCGTATTTAAATTGATTTCTAATTACTTTGAATATATCAATATTTATCGAATCAATGCAAACAACGATTAATTTGAAATCAAAATAAAGAAGCGATCGGTTTGTGTAAGAAAGTAGAGAATTGAGCCATAAATGGGTTGTTTTCAACACTCGAATGGTCTGTAAAAAAATTCTCGATTATTGATATTAATGTCAATTCCATTGTTTTCGTCACAATTATGATATATTTTGTATTTATTTTGAAAGAATTTCTTTTGGTTCGGATAACTGATAAGTGAATAGGTTTTGCACAACAGCTTAAAAAAGAGTTTCAACAGAGACTGTCTGAGCTATGATTGAGAACCAGTACTATCTGTGCGTTCAGCAGATATTGCACAAACAGATCGTATAATAGCATTGAATGCGTTATAACACCAATAGAGTCCATACTATCCGTTCGCTATTTCGGTGAATAACACAAATGTTTGATATTTACGATGAATTAGTTTTGCAAATCAAACAAAATTTGATTAAAAATGTTTTAATTAATTTAAACTTTAATTTAATCTTTTAATAATACAAAAGCGACAAAAATTTCATTAGTTTAGGATTTATTTACTTAATTCGAGAACTTTGAGCAAACATTGGCTACTATTGCCACTATTGCCACAATTGCAACAATCAGTCGGCGATTGAATTTGAGTTATGACTCGAAAGTGAAGCGCATTTTTCGCCTCAAAAATCAGACGACGAGTAAGTTATTATTATTACATATTTTTTGTGCATTTATTTTCGTTACAATTCATAAGATTTAAGGTTTAATTCAGTGAAAGTAAACTACGTTTGCGATAGCGATAGCGAACAGTGAGTCAAAGCCTCTTTTTGTCTGCGTTTGAATTAAGCTGAAAGTTATTCAGCAAGCAAGATTCTTCAGACCATTTAGTCGCTTAACTCTAATTTCGACTCTTTTTTAAAAGGCATTTTCTGCTCACTATATGTGAATTACTGAACAACTTTTATTCAAACTATACACACTTTTGTCAACTGTTGGGTTATTATTGAAAAATTTAGAGAAAAAATTGTCTTTTTATATGAAGGACACAAATCCGCTCTCAATTTCAATATAAAATTGTCTAAAATTAGTCATATTATTAGCGAACGGCTGGCTTTGACTGCATTTCAACGGAATTGGAGCTGAAATTTATTTTACTATTATATGGATTATTATTTTTGCATTACTTTCTCAAATTAATGTTCTTTTGCTTATTTGCTTAATATGAAAGTTCAGTTCATTTCATCAATATTTGTTGTTTAAACATATTGACCAAAATATTCTAAAAATCTATTCATTGGATCATTGCATTCGTTTGACTAAACTATTTAATCGTAAGAATAATTAAATTTTACTCTTTTTATGTGATTTTATTTTCCAAACTTAATTGATATTTAAATTTAGCCAAAATGTAATCAATGTCTCTCTAAACCATAAAAATAAATATAATTTATTCAATAATATATTGATATTCAAAAGTAATGTTTTGGGGAATAACTTGTTTAATGAGAAGCAGTAATAATTGCCATAAAAATTGTAAAATTAGATATGATTTGAATTTCAATCATCTTAATACTCGCTATAATTATAATAATAGTTTAAACAAATTTATTACTTAATTAATTTCAATTTAGATAATTTGGATATTTTTCCAGCAAGCAAATAACAAGTTTAACTTTAAAGCAATTAAAAAATTTTAATTTATATTTTCAAAAGTAGAACAATTCCAGAACTTTACAATTTAAAAATCAATTGAAAATTTTAGTCATAATTATTTTAATCTGAAAATTATTTAATATATATCTTGTCAATTTTAATTTCGTTGTTTTATATTTTAAATATTTAATTGCATCTAATTTAGTAATTATTTTATTAAATATCAATGAAGAATATTTCAATCTATTATAACAAACATCTGGTTTTGTCTTCGGCTAAAAATTTTCACTTTATTCTCGACGTTACGAATCAGATAAATCATTTTCGATAATTAATCTTGATTCTTCTAAACCAATTTTGACTTTGCATTTAAGCCCTCAAAGAAAGATAGACTCAGTTTTTGGTTTATTACAATTGATAACCGGATTATTGTTTATTAAACTTAATTTGACTGAATTGTTATTTTATTCAAATTCAAACTCAATTTTTAAAAATTAATTTTTTGTTTGCGATAAATGTCAAAAAAGACATTTTTCAAAAATTCTCAAACAATAGACATAATTATTGGAATTAATTAGAATTAAGTGAATGTTGACTGAAACAGAAGTCGTATATATAATTAAATATTAATATTTGTGAAAATCATTTTGTTGTATAACATGTTTATAAATGAAAATTTATATTAATATTGTTTTGATTTTTGTAAAACAAAATGAATGTTTTGAATGAAAACAAAACAAAAAACGAGAAAAATCTATATATTATTGCATTTGAAATGAATTTCAATTTAGATTAGAATTTTAGATGTGATTGCATTGTTGAACATATTTTTGTTACTATTTATATCAAAACTTGTTATAAGAGTTTATTCATACAATTCCAGTCGAAAGCTGTGGTCGCTTTGGGTTTGATGTGGTTTGGGTCGAGACTTGATCCCAAAAGTTCAAGCACAATTTCTATACAAAAGCGTTTGTTAAACTCTCATTTTTAGCCATTTATTTTGGTTAAAAGTAATTTATAATAGTTAATATTAAATAAGTAAGCAAGTTTGTTTTTGTTTGGTAAAAATAATTATTTAAAATGTACTAAAATTTATTATTTTTTCAGGTAACCATAAAATTTTTTTTAATTAAGTTAATATTCATCTAATTAGAATATGTTAAAATTATTAGAATTAAATTATATTATTTTTAAATATTTTTAAAATAAAACTTAATTTATAATTAAATTAAAAATATTAATTTAGCTGGATTCAATTAAATTTTTGTTAATACCAAAATTTGATCTCAGTCTAAACTACAATTATATTAAGCATTAATGTCACTATAAGTCGAGATATAAGTTAATAACTTATTAATAATTCAGTTTTATTATCAATATAACAATAATATAATATTTCAGTCGTAGTGCACAATACACGACAGTATTAGTGATATTTAATACAAAACTGTACAACAATATAGCTATACAAACAACAAATTACAGAACAACACAAACAACAAACAACAATGCAATAAAAAGCAATACAATTATTAAAGTAATACAATACATATATATTACTACAATTATATATAATATACAATTTTATCTTGAACAAGTAAGTATAAATATTTTACTGTTAACTAAAACAGAGAATTTAAAAAAAATTTATTTTAACATAATTTAACTTGCATTATTTTGCCAGAATTTAGAAAAAATAATTATAGTGTATAATTAAAATTACCAGTTAAAATAAGTAATAAAATATTGCTTAATAGTTAAAAAGCAAAAACAAAAATTAATCTTTTAAAGCAAACATTTACAAAAATATTTTAGGGTTTAACATTTTTCAATTTTATTCAATGGTTTAAATGAGTGAGACACATTTTAGAGTAATTGCTAATTTGCATATTTTGTAAATTAAAACTTAAATATATTTATCCACTTTATTTATTTATTATTATTATTATAAGTTAAATTTGGGGCCATTTTGGGACCAATTTTAATGGATGTTTGATATGTGATTTTTAAGCTTGGTTAAAATTATTTAAACAAGTTGTTACACTTTTAAATGAGTTATGGGATTTGAAAAATAGAAGATATATTAAGCTAAACAAGAATATAAATAAGAATATAAAATAAATAATAAATTAGCATGTTAATCTTTAAATGGAATAAAAAATTTACTTCAAGTTAAATAAACTAAAATATAAATTAAACAAAAATGAATTGAATACAAAATGTTATCAAAATATAGCCAAAGTTTTGAATTAAAATTATGTGAAAATTATAATCAAAAATGTATTAAAATTTATATTCAAATAACAAATAAGATTTCCGGTTAAAATATAAAAAATTAGATTGTCGATATTTTAAATAGAATACGTTAAATTAATAAAAAAATTATATCAAAATATAAATTAAATAAAAATAATAAATAAATGAAAATATAAGTCAAATGTAGAAAAGTAATACAAAATTAAATAAAGTATATATTAAACTCAAAATTTATTTTAATTTGTTTAATATGTGAATTATATTTAGTATTTTTCAAATTAAATTATAAATATTTGTGGAATTAAATTAATTGTCAATAAATACACGAAATATGCCATTAATAGACATTAATTAATCAAAAGACTTACTATGAGTAGCCTTTACCTGTTAACGGCTTTAAGAAACTCGATTAATGTATTTGGAACACTTGAAGCAATTAAAAGTTAACTACATTAGTTTTAGCCCAACTGGGAGCGTTAGGGGGCTTTATGGCTGTATTGTTTATGCCAGGAATTCAGAAGGTCGGACGATCCAGGGGGGATCAGGGTGGGGATTTTTTCAAATATTTTGGCCAAAAACCTAGAGGGGGGGTCAGGGGGGATTAGGGGAGGGATTTTTCAAAAAACGCTCAAAAACCCATATATTTATAATGAAAATTTCTTTAATTTAACTGGATTAAAACTAAATTTAGTTAAATTAACTGGATTTAAACCGGATTTAGCACCAATTTAGGGGAAGTTAGCTAATTTTGGTCAAAAATCCGAAAAATTTACCGACCGCCTTCGGTGGCCGGCAAAAAGTCGATGGGGGAGGTACCTTTTCGCGGACCAAATGCTAGGGGAGTGGATAAATCCCAATTTTCAAAATCGTGGGGGAATTTTTGGCTGATCCCCCCTTCTGATTGTCTGGTTTATGCATTGTAATATAAGATTTCTTTCTAAATCACATTCAAAATGATTCCAATTTCTTTTACCTTAAAATTATGTTTCTAGTTATTTTAAATAGTTCTGTAATTTAACTATAAAAACCAAAATCTTATTTTTATAATTTTAACCTTAGAGCCAAAAAGCCCTCTAACGCCTCCAGTTGCGGCTAAAATTAATATATTTAGCTTTTAATTGCTTTAAATGTTTCAAAACATTAATCAAGTTTCTTAAAGCCGTGAACAAGTAAAGACCACTTATAGTAAGGCAAAATCAACTCTTCAATTTTTAACAAAAATTAATGTAAGTATAGCTCAGATTATTATTATTAGCGAAATTATAATTATAAGTTTATTTAGAAAAACATTTGAACTTGTAAATTAGTTGCAAGTCACCTTTCTACACTATTTTATTTTTGTTTGTTTAAAATACAGTAAAAACTAACCAATACTATGGAATTTTTATTGTTATTTACAGATATGTCCAAATCTGTCCTAATTGGACAAATAAACAAACATTAATGCTGTTATGACTCATCTATCAAAGTTTGACAGTTGTATCATACAAATAAATAGTTACAAATTAATGTGAGAATGGAGTAAACTAAAATAATATATTAGATTAACCCATAAGTCTTTGCGTATTATTTTACAATTAATATTTTAAAAATTATTAAATAGATATTTAATAATCTGAATAAGTTATTTTGTTGACTCACATCTCCATAATAAATATCTATCAAAATATTTTTAAATAATTATTTGTAACACTTTAAAATTTTGTGATATTTAATGACATTTTGTATGTTTATTAAACAGTTAACGTTTTAATTAACTCTTTTGAACTATAAAATGTTGCCACATCTGTTAGTTTACAAAATTAGTTAAAATAATTTTGTAAACTAATTTAATAATAAACTAAATTTATTAAATTATTAAATTAGTTTTAAAAATGTAAACAAAATTGACTAAATTTTGCACTTTATATGTGAATGCAAAATAACTTAACACATGGCTTAGAATATTCTTTCCATTTAGTACGAAGCTTTTAACTAGATAAAATATAAAAATGAACACATCTGGTTATTTAGATTTAAATATAAACTATTTTGCTCTATCTGCTTAAATTAGTTTTTATAAACAATACAAACTATTATTAATTTGTGTATGCTCAAAACAAATGTAACGTTTTATAGTTAGACATGTTGCAAGCCCAGGGAAGTCTTTAATTAAAAACAAAAACATTCAAAATTTAATTAGCAATCTAAATTGTTATTTAAAATTTAAAAATTACATTGGTATTTTGTATTAAACAATGCTGATTATTATTCTTATTTTATTTTTATGTAAAAATAATCAACAGTAATTGAGAAAATTAATTAATTTTTTAATACTTAGAATTTCACACATTTTAATAATTTATTTTATATTGTATTAACAGCTTTTGAAATAAATAATTTAATTATAAACAGTTTTGTTAATAGTGTTGTTTAAAAAGCTTTTATTATTGTATTTAAAGTACTTTAATCAATTAAATTATAAAATTTTCTTTTGTATATTATTTTATTATTATTTAATAACTAAATTAAAGTAAGTTGTAAATGTTTTCAAATTTGTCAATTTTTTACAATTAAAATAATTACTTGATTCTATTTTTAAAAAATCAAATCTTAAGTTATAACAACAGTTGTTAAGTACTAAGACAGTTTTAAAATTTTTTATAATAAACACAAACAAACGTTTTACAATCTTAATTGCATAGTTTGCTGTTATTTGGTTTGTAATTTACTATTATTTTATTAATTATTTTAATAATTTACATATTAATAACAAAATATTTACAAATTAAAACTTTCAATGAATTTTTAGATACTTTTAAACAATACAAAAACCGTATTTACTCTTAAGCAGAGATCGAGAAGGGGAGATCAGGCAAAACTTTCCTGATTTTAAAAATTTGGATTTACCCCTCCCCTAGCATTTGGTTCGAGAAAAGGTACCTCCTCGACGTTTTGCCGGCCGCCTTCGTACGACCGGTAAATTATTTGGGGTTTTTGCCCAAAATTAGGAAATTTTCTTAAAATTGATGCTAAATCCAGTTTAAATCCATAAATTAGGCAAAATTTTATCATAAATATATGGGATTTTTGAGCGTTTTGGGAAAAATCCCCTCTCTGACCCCCCCCCCCTGGATTGGCCGACCTTCTCGATCTCTGCTCTTAGGTGACCTTAAGGGCGTTTAAATTTTTGTATATTTAACTTAAGTTATTAACCCTAACTTTCAATTTTAACTTGTTAATAATTTTTTAATACTATAGTTTTAATGATTATCTTAAAGTTTAATTGCAAGTTGAAAATTTTTTATATTTGTAAATTTTGCAAATTAAAATAATATTTGTATAATAAAAAATGCAATAAAATGTTTAGTTATTAATGTATAAAATTATTTTTAATATTTTAAATTGAATTTTTTTTAATTATGTATGTTAAAATTAATTAATTAAACTAGAAATTTAAATTGATAATTAAAGTAAAATTTTAATTTCAAACATAAAATTATTGTTTATAAAAAATAACATTTAGATTATATATAATACATTAAAAATAGAATTTGCTTTAATTAATCAATTGTTTTTTTAAATTCAACTTTATGCAAATTTAATATAAAATTTTAGTTTTAGAAGTTTTTTATACATAAAAATTTACATAAAAAATTTCTTTTGACTTAAGACTAGTCTGAATCGAGAGCTGTAACTCTGAAACAAGACTTTAGTTTTGAAACTCTTATCCAATCCTTCTCTGAATCGATGAAAACCTTTTTATCACTTATTTAAAGTAAGAGAATATAAAAGAATTTAAATAAAATTGAATTTCAAATCTTATATTTCTCATGAATTCCCACATTATTTCAAACCATTGATTCAAACCTAAAAACCCGTACTTTTAATGCATTGAAAAACAAAACCTTATTTTATATGATAACCGAATTTGACTACAGTTTGTGGATATTTAAAAATAGATTAAAACTTTAAAAACAAATTTCTGCTATTTTATTGATTTTTCAGTAGTTGTGAAAAATGTTTATCAAATTAATCCGTAAATTCTTGCAATAGTATTGTTGCAATTAATGCCTTAATGTCTTTCAAATTATCAACACTTACTACCGAACCCTTAGCCAACATATTCCGGTGCTATGAATAATGACGGCTATAATGTTTGTATTGTAGATAAAATTGATAGAAAAGAGAAGAACGAAAGTGGACTAATCGTAGTCTCATGTGTAGAACCGACACATTTCTACTCTTCTCAGCTCTAAATGACTCAATCATTGGTAGCACTTCTTAAGATTTTCTGATAGTCTTCTTCATAATAATTAACTTGAATTCGATTCTCTCTACAGTAGTATAACTTAAGCACTCGATTTCGAAATCATATAAAACCTAAATCTCATCTATTATTTTACTACTAATTAATCTTTTTAAATGTCATCTAAGTATTGAACAAAATTTAAATTTAAATTAAATTTTTTTATCCCAACAGATAACAATAAATTTTAAATTTATAAACATTTAAGCTTTCCAACAAGATGCAAAAAACAATAAATTTTCAAATGTGTGTCCATTGAGTTAACTGTACGTTTGTAAGTAAATCTGTTTTTGGTTTTATCTGTGTTTTCCAGTCAAGAGAAATAGTTTATGGATCGCTTATAATATAAATTTGTTTACCATTCAATTGTTTTCAACTAAGCGTTAAATAATTGCATTTAACATATTGCCTTGATACTTATTTGCCAATAAATGGCTCGAATTATTATATTTAGATAATTATATATTTTTATTTTAATTTGCAATAGATTTAAATAAATAATTTGATTAATAGATAGATTTGTTTAATTTGCTGTATTGTTGTCTGAATAGTGTAATATTTAATAAACTAAAATTTGATATAATTTGACAAAACTTTAATTTAAATTATAAATGATTTTAGGATTATAGTACAATCAATAAGTTATTTAAAATATGTTAGAGTATAAAAATTATTAAAATTTTATGCAAACATTTATTGTTAGTTTCATTAGTATTCAATACAAACTTCTGTATAAATTTGTAATAAATAATGTATTTCAATACAAATTGCAATATAACTTTAAAATTATATTAAAACAATTTTAATTTAGTTTGTAATTTAAATTAGCTTTATATTTAAATTATAAGTTTTAGACAAAAATTAAAATATTTCAATCAATATATTCTTAGTTCAAACATTAAATTTTTATATTTAATGCAACTTACGAGTTAGTTAAATAGTTTAATATAATTTAAAACAAAAATTAGCTTGTACGCATTTATTTATTTTGTTGCGCATAAACAAGGTTTGATTCTATTTACAAATTAATTTATAATTATCTCAATTTCGAAGTAAATATTTTCTGACTTAACGTTATACTCTTGAAAATGAGTTAGTCGTTCCGAACCCTTCAGGACATTAAGTGTAAAAATAGTGAGTTATGTTTGAATTGCATTTCAGTTATCAATTTGGTTCTCAACTAGACTTTAGTTCATAAAGTATTGTCACTTTTCTGTCACCAAATTCTGCTTAGATTTATTCAATGCATCTATTTATTAAAGAGTGAATACTTAAACTATTTTTTATGAATCACTATTTGCTTATTCGCTATAGTCTGGAGTGAATGCACTGCCAATAGAGTCGCGAATCTGAGCATAAGTTTCCATTTCCTTCACAAGTTTGAGCTCTACTATAGAGATAAGCCATTGATGTTTGAACGGTATTAATGGCGAAGAAAATTATTTACAGTCCATCCCACTTACAACGAACGGCTCGGTTCCACCAAATTTGTTTGTTATAACCGGGATTAGTTATATACGACTATAACTTAATGTAAATTGCTATTCCGTTCTTTAATTTCTGTTCGTTATAAGCGGGTATTCGTTGTAAGTGGGTTCGTTATAAGCGGGATGGAGTGTACTACTTCTTTCAACTCTTCGCAAACACTCTCTCTCTCTCCTCTCCCTCCCTTCCTCCCTTTTGCTCTCTCTCTCTCCTGCTTTCTCTCTCTGTCTCTGTCTCTCCCTCCCTCTTGCTCTCTCTTCTGCTCTTTCTACTGCTCTCTCTCCTGCTCTCTCTGTCTCTCCCTCCCTCCCTCTTGCTCTCTCTCTCTCTCTCTCTCTCCAGCTCTCTCCTCTACTCTCTCTCTCTCTCTCGTCTGATACCTATGTTTTAAACGAATTAAATGCTAATATCGAATGTCTGAATGTCTGACATGACTTGAATTACTGAAATTACAGCTAAATTCTCATATAATCTGTTTTAGACTTAGTTCACACAAATTGATTAACAAAAAAATTCTAATTATTTTTTGTATTGAATATTGAGTTAGAGTTATCTTAGAATCATTTGGTCCAACTATTCCTAATCTAGACAAATGAATGTCTTTATTATCGAAGTCTTTATTTTATTTGAAACTCAGATTTGAATCAAATTTTGAATTAAAGAGACCTTAGATTCACATAAATTGAGAAAAGGATTTGATTTTAATTTATCGCTTAACGGAATAAATGCACTTTTTATTACTTTTTCGGATGAGAGAGCCTATACATAGATTAACCGAAATTAGAATATATCTGTTTATAGAGAAAAAATCGGTTTTTAATGTAATGATAAACAACCAAATTGTTGATATTGTTGTTGAGTTGGAATTTTGTAAAACAGTAGTAAAAGGCAATAGAGAGTTGATATTTGTTATTCCGGACAAACAAACTAAAGCCATAAATGTATACACATTTGCGTGACATTTGAAGTCGTATTATCTAAAAAGTGATTAAATGTTACCTTTACTGCCACTAACTTTCGGCTCAGTTTATGAATTCCCATAAGTGTGTTATTACCAGTTAAGCTAAACTCGGTTTCTATAGAAACTCTATTGTATTTTCGACAATAGATACACAAACACAGAGACAGTTACGACTTCTTTCGATGTATTATGTGTTTCAGTATAACACTATTGAAGTGCTTTCGAAAATTGTATTATTAATACATAACCAACACTACGAACACAACTGTCTAATGTCTCGATATATGCATACTCTCTGTACTGTCTGTACTGTCTGTATGTCTGAACTACTGTAATGGCTTATCTTTTATGTCATTTCACATCACGTACTCGAATGTCACTCAAAAATAGATTATATTATGACTATAAAATCAAATTTTAAACAAATCTTATTTTAAACTTTTTATTAAACTTGCTAAACTTATTTCACAAGTATTTTTGCTAGGACTATATTTGTTTAAAAGGAAAATACTGCTATAATGAGCATTTCTTTAATATTAAAAATTATACCGAAATAACATTTATATAATTCTATTAAAAACAATTTATTGGTTAAGCAAATGTTGATAATAATTTATTCAT
Source organism: Belba bartosi (assembly GCA_034693685.1). Lineage (NCBI taxonomy): Eukaryota > Metazoa > Arthropoda > Arachnida > Sarcoptiformes > Damaeidae > Belba > Belba bartosi. The sequence goes on along the minus strand of JAQFXP010000023.1, from coordinate 8,880 downwards.
ATTAATTTTTAAGCAAACTAATTCTTTAAAGTGTTAAATTAAATTTTATTTTATTAATTAAAACAAATTTAATCAGAAGTTATAATAAGCAAATGATTATCCAAACTTAATTTTAAAAGTGTATATTTTGTTGTTTAGAATTTACAATATTGTTTAATAATATACGTAGCAAGTGTAATTTAAACAATGTCTAAAATTTTAATGTAGATTTTTTAAACATTTATTAATTTAATAAAAGTTTCTTAAATTTGTTTGTACTGTCAATGGATTCATTTATAAACACATGAAATTAATAAAATATATAAGATAATTCTTTGATTGTTTCTCTAGGTTGTTTCGGATATTACAGTCAAATTCAGTTTATTTAAAAAGTTTGTCAAAATTATTAAAAGTGAGCAGTTCTTAAGCACCTGAGTCTTCAAAATTATTAAAAGTTTTGTCAATTTATTTAAAGATTAACTTTTGATATCTGTGTTAACCAATAGTTAACTATTAGTGTGCTTTGAATTAGCGATAATTTCTATTTTTCTAAATTTATTTATTAAATAACAAATTATTAAGTTTATGCACATTGTATAGTATATAATATTAAAACAAAAATAAGAGAGTTGGTACTTATTTTTTTAGTGGTTTTTAAATATAAATTTCAAATAAAAAAAATTAATTACTATATTAAAATATTGTTGATTTTATAATAAACTAATATTTAATAATTACAATCTAAAATATTTAGATTCAAAATCTAAAACTTTAAAACACTTTCTAGTATTTGTTTTTGTTTTAAAATATAATTGTAAGCAATAGTTTAATTTTTAGATTCATAGTTAGGAAAGTAAGAATTTAATAGATATTTATAATATTTGCGATTATATACAAAAAATCAACTTTGAAAACTTAAAACTTATTTTTAAAAATTAAATACAATGTTATAATTAAATATATTAATAGGGTATTTTTACATTTAATTTAAATTAATTAAACTACAATTTTAAAATTGTTACAAATTAAATTTATACTTAGCAACAAGTAATACTTGTACAGTACTTTGCAAAAGATAATAATAGTTAAATATTAACTAACTTTTATATATATATACAAGCAGATTTATATGCTCAAAACAATGTAGTAGAAATAATGGCACTCTGGGACATTTTCTTTATATCAATTAACATTAATTGTTAATTAGCTTTGAAATTTAAAGCTTAAAATATTTAAATATTTTAAATATTTTTAAATATGTAAATATTTAATACTAATTAGGTAACATTGCAAGTATGATTTTTACAAGTTAAATTAATTTTAAAATAAAATAATAATAATAATTTTATACTTTAAAACTTTCTGGTTATTATAATATATTATTTTTCTTAATAATAATAAAAAACAAAAATTTTTTTAATCAACTTTTATCATTACTTTATTTTAAAATCAATTAAACATGTAAAAATCATAATTGCAATGTTACCTAATTAGTATTGAATATTTACATTTTATTTTAAGCTTTAAATTCCAAAGCAACAATTAATTAACAAGTAATGTTAAATGATATATAGAAAATGTCCCAGAATGCCATTATTTCTACTACATCGTTTTGAGCACATACATATAAATCTGACTGTATAATATATTTGAATATAATATATAGATTATAAAAATTATAAATAAATATAAAAATAACTTGTTTTTTTATATTACAAAATTTTCTAGTTTTGTTAGTTTTAGTTTTTTTTATATTAATGTAGAAATTTGTTTTAAAAAGGTTAAATTATATTACTTTTACTATTGTACTTAACTGTATAAGTTTTATATACAATAAATAGTATAAAATGTTTAATTAATACAAATTAATATTTGAAAAATTTAATAAACATAATGTTTGAAATATAAATTAATTTTAATAATTAAATACTAAAAAATGTAAACGATTAAAGTACTGAAGTAAAATAGCATTGTAAATTGTTTTGTATGACAATTATATTAATCTTTTAAATACTAATACATTTGAACGTATAGTTAAACAAGTTTAAACAAAATGCTTTTTGTTTACCAAATAAGTTGGAATATTTCAAATTAATTGGTTTTGATGGCTAATAGATGCGATTCAGAAGGCATTAACCATTTGACTGACTTTTGAAAGCTGGACGTTGTGTCAGACTCTAGACAAGTGTCAACTTAATGCCCGCAATGCCATAAATTGATATAACTATTGTCATTGCCAAAACTAACTTTTTATTTATTATCTCCGAGTTTGTGAACAATTTATATTTTTTTGACAACAATTCTTATTGTTTTTTTGTGTAAAATAATACAAAAATTAAACCCAAAAGTAAATAAGTTTAAAGAATAGAAATAATGTCAAAAATAGATTAATTACATAAAACTTATCAATTAAGTATATTTTTTATTTCTAACTTAATATTTATTAAACATAAACCCTAATATTTTAATTTAATTATCTATAAATTACACATTTTAAAAATAATACAAAAATTAATTTAGTTATTTGTTTTTTATGTCCACAAATTATTTTTAATTAGATTTTTATTTTAAATTTTAAAAAAATATTATTGAATAATTTTGTTTTAATTAAATTATATTTATTTATATAGAGCGGATTTTCTGCTGCACTGACATTACTTTGACATAATAGAAGTACAAACATAAGTTTCAATGCAAATCGTACAATTGTATTGCAATAATAAAATGTCTGTTTTCTAGAGTGAAAATTGTATTAAGTTTACAATAAAATTATTTTGCAAATAAAAATAATTAAACCAACCAATTTTCATATCTGACTTCCATTAGTATGTATGGAAGCATATGGTGTTTTAGTATAAAATTTTGGTATAAAAGGTAAATAGCAGTTTTGTATCTTAATTTAATTTTTATACTTTAACTTAACCTCCATTTATAATAGACGTAATTTGTGATTAGATGATAAGTAATAAACGTAACTAGAGTTGCAAAAATACTCATGTTTGTATCTCAATTGCGTCAAGATAATGGCACAAGAGGAGGAACTCCGCATTATATTTATTTATTAAATATTATTTGTTTAAATTTTATACTAAAAAAATAAATTTTAAAATTATGCAAGAAAATAATACTATTTAATTAAAATAATATATAAATAAAGTTTTTTAAATTTTAATTTCAGTAAGACTTTTTAAATTAAAAAACTATTTTATTTTCAATTTTATTTTATTTGCTAAAGTTGTTTTTACTGTTATTTTTAGCATCTTTAAATGCATGAATTTTAGAATGTATTTTAAATAAAAATAGAGATTTACTCTTTTTTATTGTAAAACTGTATTGTATTAATAGTACAAAAAATAATTTATTTGTATTAGAATTTGATTGAATCTGCTGAGTAAAATAAGAAAAATAAGTTAGATGGTAAATATTTGTTTATGTAATTTATTTTTCTGAATTCAATATAATTTATTGAATGAAATTGAAATTTTAAATTAAATTTAGACTTAAATTAAAATTTGTAATAAAAAACATTACAATTTTGTATTAAATTATCTTACTTAATTTGGAAACATTTTTATTGAAAATAATATTTTATTATTATTACCAAGACTTTTTATTTAATACAACTGAATAAATAATAATAATTTATATTTATTTATTATTACATTTTATATTATTATTATTATTATAACACCACTTTGTGTCCCAATATTGCTATTATTTTTTATTATTATGTTTAGAAAAAAATATATATAATGTCTATAAATTGAATATCTAGTTATTAAAATAGACTAGACTATATAAAAAGAGTCTTGACAAGAAACTAAATTAAACGCTATTGAATTATTAGAGTGATTTAATTTTATTATTAAACATCTTAAGCATTACTTAATTTTAATGTTTAATTCAATACTTTTGTTATAACTTTAAATAAAATCACAAGTATTTCAATATAATAGTAACTGTTTTTATATAAAGTGTTTTACATTTGCCATATATTTAAATAAAATTGAATTTTTTATTTGATTTAAGAAAAAGTTATATTAAGTTAAGAAAATTTTATTACTTTTGAATTACAAATAAAATGAAAATAAAGTAAAAAACGAATATAATATTTGAAAAACCATTTTAAAAGCTATTTGACTAAAACAAAAAAAATTTTGTTTAAAAAGTAATCAAAAATGGCAGAAAAAATCAATGATAGAGTAAAGTGTAAATGTACATTTTAATAATATATACTGTATTTTAAATGTAAAAAAGTTTAAACAATGCTATAAAATAAAAGCGAGCAAATTTTAAAATTTGCATGTTAACTTTAGTTACATTTTTATAAACTAGTCATTATATCAAGTTAATGGCAAAAGAGTTATATATAACAATCATTACCAGACGGTTAAAATGTAAGAAATCAAAATGTTTATTAATTTGTATACCATTTGTTGTGGTCACCAGTCGCCATTGCAGATATATTGTTTTTAAATGAGAAGCAATAATCTTTATTTGAAAACGTAATGTATTGATTTGCTATCTAAACATAAAATTTGCATGGTGCACTTTTTCCCTTAATTATCAAAAAACAATTTTAAAAATAGCCTGGTTATTTTTGAGCAAAAAATTGCATTAATATTAAACGGCAAATAAATTACAATATTTAGCTTTTGATTATTCTTTTCACGCTTTAATTAATACAGAAATGACTATTTTAAAAGTTTATTAGATATAAATTATATTACTTTCATTAATGTCTGAATGCATTAAAAGTATTTTTAAAAATATATTTTAAACGTTTTTTTTTTGCTCAATTGTTTATAAAACATTTTTATTGCTATAATAACAGTTTATCCTAGTACAAACTAGGATTTAAAAGAATTTAGCTTTGTAAAACACTAATAGATTAGTATTCTAAAGAAAAGACTATGTTTGGAACGGAATAAACTCTAGAATTTATTTTTCTTCTCATATTTCAATCAAAAAATAAATTCAATTATTTTTCTGTCTTTACAACAAAACATATTGTATTTTACACTGACTTTTCAAATATAGTTTCTTAAACTTTTTTTTTTGTTAACATTGAAGTGACAATTGATTTAATCGGGAAATTAATGCATTCCGTTTCAAACAGTGCTTGACATGAATAGCAAGAAATGTAATGAATGAACAACTTCTGGATATTTGTTAAATGTTGGTTAAAAATAGTGTTCAGTCAATGAATGCAAATTATTTAAGTGTCTATATATCCAATTGTTCTCATAAACTAATGTTTGTCTTTAAATTACTTTTGGTTTAATAGCAAGCAATAAAAGGAAGAAAAGCGTATATTTTTGTCTAAATTAATGGATAATTAGCTCTTTAAGAGTTTTTATAGGCAAGCCAAAATATTGCATGTAATAAATTATTGAGGGTTTTATTATTATTATTTATTTCTTATAAAAAATTAAAGATGTCTTTACTAAGTTTTAAAAGAAAATCTCTTAGAAATTTGCCATTTTAGTATATTTTTATAATGGCCATATTTATTACAACACAGGATTAGCCAAGCTTGATCAAGTTAGGGATTATACTTAGGATTAAAATGGTAGAAAACAAAACATAATTATTTTTATAAATAGAGTATTTATTTTAGTTATAATTAAATATAAAAATTATAATTTATTTAATTTTTAATATTAATAGTAATTATAATTATAATTTAAAATCTTTGTAATTACTTTGCTTATCAGTAAAACATTTTAAAATTAAAAACAAAATTTTAATAAGATACTCTAACAGTACTTAACACACTAGATAACATAATTATCTAGAAAATATTGTTCTTAATATTTAAGATAAAAAATTTGGATTTTTAAAAAATAATTAACTTTTTAAAAGCAACAAAAAATGTTTAATTTATAACAAATATTTTTTAATTGCAATATTACTTAAAATTGTTTAGATTAAAATTTATAAAAATAGAAATACACATAAAGATATTTAATTAATTTTTGCATTGCTAGGTTTTAAAACCAACATTATAGTTTTAAGACTAATTTTAATATCTAAATCCTATTTGATAGATTTTCAAACTTAAGCTATACTCGTTTATGTTTAATTACAACATCTATATAAATTCCATATGCTAAATTTTTAAATCTAATTCTACTAATTAAATCTTATTTACTAATTTTTTCTAAAAACTAAAACTATATATCTTTAATTCTGATTTAAATATATAAATTTTATAATCCTGATTTTTAAATCTAAGCTGTGCATTTTCAAGCCTTATTTTATTATTTAATTCTCATTTCTAAATGAGGTAGGTGAGGGAGGAAGAGGGTAAAACGGTACAGTATATATAAGTATATATCTTTGAAAATGTCTTTGAATGGCGTCGATAAATATTTAATATTATTTGTGCTTAAAAATTAAAATTTTCTTAGTTTAAGAATTTTGTAAATACATGTACAGCACAACTTTAAGCTAAAATAGAAGTACTTTTTTCTTACATTTTCCACTACATTATTAAACTAGTATTCTGGCTTTAACATGCTCTAGATTAAATTTATATAAAGTTTACAGTTACTTGTTAGTCAAAATTAAGTTATTTTATTATTATATCAATTTAATATCAAATAACATGCATATGTTTATGTTTATTAACATGCATATGTTTAATAAAAAATTTCCTGGTTTATATTTATTTCTAACTTCAATTTACTTGATGTGATTCAAAGTTTTTATTAATTTAATAATAAACAAAAAAATTAATATAAATATAACTCAAATAACATTTGGGTTGTATTCAGACAACTATTAGGTCAAGGGTTTGAAAAACTAGTGAAAGAGTGAGAAGTAATGAAATTCTTGTTGATTCCAACCTTTGATATTTGGAGCACTAACTCAGAGCCGGAGTTAAACTAAAGTATTCGAAATCAATCGAATTGTACTGATTGTGTCCGAGAGGTCAACAGCGGAACAAATACATTGTTATAGTCTTATTGATTTAGATTGGCGTTCAATTTGAATTGTAATCTGAATAAAAACAGAATAAATATGATATAACTTATAAATCAAATCGCTGTTAACATTGCATTGAATAGAATTCAAGCGAATATTTATTCAGTATTTTGAAAATATTCAGATAAGTAGAAAAGGATTTAGAAATATATATAGAATATAAGAAAAGACATACTCTTCCAGAAAATGTTGAATTTTCTCTTTTTTCACTCATTCTATATTCACAAGTATTTGAGATGAGAAGAGAGCCGTAAAAACAGAATTGAATGCAATAACGAATGAGATTATTATGACAAACATATAAAGCATGAAATGAATGCACTTTTCTTTTATTCAAAGATTTCTTTGTTTTTTAACGCTTAACAGTATTTGCATAACTGAATGAACCCACTCTTCTCGCAATCAACTACATCAAGCATGCACATCTGAATATTTTGTATATTTAAACTATAACTTAAATAAAACAAAAATTTATTTTACAAGTACAAATATAATTTAATTTTTAAAAATTAAAATTGAATAAATTTGAAATTTAATTAAAAAACCTTTAACAATTTTAGCAATTTTTTCTAACTAGTAAATTTTATGTTTATTGTGTGTATATTCCTTGTAAAATTTTAAAAAATTAAATTATTTAAAATTATTAATTATTCTATGCTATTTATAGCTTTTGAAATTAGTATACAAAATTTTATACAAAAAAAATATAATAAAAATAAAATTTTCTTTTAAATTAAAAAATTGTTTGAAATTGCTACAATAGATTTTTTGCTTTAAATCAAGATTAATCAAAATTGGCAAATGTTTCTGGCTATTTTTAATTTAAGAAAGAATAAAAGTAAAGAATATTTTTATAACTTAAGAAGTACAAGAGAAAAGTAAAATGACTAACATTTTTACAAACCACTTTTACAATTTAATTTAAACAAAATTTAACTATATTTAACTTAAATTAAAACTTATTTTCTTAAATCAATTTTAGCAACAAAAAAACCCAAAACAAAACTGTAATTGCCAGTGAAATTATCTTTGACAAACATTATGGTGTTATCTATTTCTTGGTTTGTTCGCCAAATTTTCAAAATTATAAACAGTATTTAATTTATATCCATATATTACTTAAGTTGTTTAAAATAATACAAAAAAAAATTTTAAAATTTAAGAAAAAGTAATTTATTTTAGTCATCATTTAAAAATTATGAAATTTATTAGTTTAAAAATAATTAATTAAATCTTAAATTTAATAATAATAAATAAATAAAATTAAATATAAACTGAGTTAAAAACATCTTTGCTACACTTAATTTAATTTTTTTATAATTAATAAAATTTAAAATTCATTTGAATTCTTGCTAAATGTTTAATCAAATTATATTTACTAACTTGTAAGTAATTTATCAAATAAACAGGACTGGCTATTATGATCTTATTGCATTAAAAAAAATGCTAAATTTTATTTCTTAGTATTTTAAAATCAAAGTTTTATATCTTTACTGAAAATTTCAAAATCTTAATATTCTTAAGCGCAAGATTCTAAAACCAAAAATTTAATTACTATTTACTAAAACTATTTAATTTAACTTAAATTTATAATTTTTTATTTCTTAATTAGTAATTTATCTATCGTAATATTTATTGCTTTTTAATAACAAATTGTGTTTACGCTTTTTGCTTATTTTTTTATTATTAACCTACATATTTTTTGGTTGTTATTTAATGGGAAATTTATGGCGCCATGGTAAATCTTATTTTTATTAACTAAACTGTACAATAATACAATTTGTAGCCAATATAAAATCCAAAACCGGCATTTTAATTTAGATTACTTTATTTCCCTTACGCTCCAACTGGCCTAAATCCATCTCGCCAATATGCATTTGGTACAAAATTTAAATGCATTTTGCCAATATC
>JAQFXP010000022.1:0-69770 GCA_034693685.1 Belba bartosi | reverse complement strand
CCTAACTCTCTCTCTCTCCCCCTCTCTCTCCTGCTCTCTCTCATGCTTTCTCTCTCTCTCTCTCTCTCTCTCTCTCTCTCTCTCTCTCTCTTTCTCTCTTTGCACACAACAAAAAGTGACCAAATGATTGATTGTTGAGATTAGAACCAGTTTACCAGTTCTTTATTATCCTTTCTTTTGCAATTTCTTCGAATTTCGGATTTCATAACAAAAATCTTAATATAATCTTAATTTACTTTTTATAAATGGTTTTTGCACTAAACAATGTGTTAATCTTTTCTGCCATTTCTAATAAAACAAATTAATTATTTTTATTATTCTTGCTTTAAATGTCAAATGTGCAAGCAAATATTTCTGTTTTATAATCAAATCAAATTAAAATTTCTATAATTAACAATTATAAAATTTGAAATATTCTAAACAGCAATTATTTGGTAATAATCGGCAATTGGTTTTAATAGTTACTAAAGGTCTTGAATATAATTTATGGCAGAGTATGGAGAAAATATCTTTTGTATTAGATTTTGTACATTTGGCAATCTGTGTCTAACTTAAGTTATGAGCTGACTGGCCATCACTGGCCATCAATTATAGCTCTGTAACTCTGATATAAATCACGAAAAGTTTGCGTGTTTTTTAGTAGTACTGAAAAGACATTTATGTTATATGACATCCAATACGTAATAACAGCGCCGAAAAAAGAATGAGAGAAACGGACAGTTAAGGCGGACTAACCCAACAATTGCAATCCAATGCAGCTATCATTTGATGAGAATAATGGTATACAGAATGTCACAAAGTATTGAACATTATATGATAGCAACTCCTCAGTTCATCACTTATTTCCGAGTCTACAATCAGTTACACGATATGTTTAATTAGCAAATTTCTCGACAAATACATCTATTGTGCTTTCAATTATTCTTAAAACATTCTTGTTATAAACATTTTTAAAAAGATATAAATTTTAAATTTGCTTAAACTTTAAAATTTACTTTTTTATTTTAAAGTTTTTAAATGTTTGACAAATGGTTGTGGTTTTATAGTTGAATTTGCAGTTGCTTTGTGTAAGTATTTGAAATAAAATATGAATTTTGATTATAATAAAACATAAAATTGATTAAAATCTCTGTTTGACTGCAATCTTATTTCGAATGTAATAAAAATGGAAATAATAGAAAATGAGAGATAAAGTTATCAATATTATACTAACTCATGCAAAAGTTATTTTGCAGTAAAAAAGCAACAAAAAGGAGAGCGATATTGTGTACACTCTGTATGAAAATCGATTGGTCAGTGAATCCACGGAATGATGGCTTGCATTGCAATCGAACTTAGCATAGATTGAAGTAAATGGAAAATATGGAAAAATATAGAAAAAGTGAACTTTGAGTGAAAATAGTGTTGGAAAGAAAATCTCATTACTCTGATGCGAACAGTGCGAAGAGCACAAGAGCACCGTTAGCGTGAAGAGTAGCAAAGATGCATCATGCTTCATATTTCTCATTTCAAACATTTTACGCACGAATTGATGATTACTTTATTTTTATTGCAAATAAATACTTGTCTCCACTTTCTTACAAAACAAAATGCGATATCAAATCTCAAATTTATTGTAAATATTTTCAATGCAAATATTTCAATGAATATATATTAATATATCTTTTGTTTGTTTTTTATTATTACTATTAAAAAAAATTATATTCGAGAATAAGATATAAAGTTCTTTTATATCAGATTTACTTATATATGTTTTTCATAGACCCCTGTCTATACGCAATGAGATTGGCCTACAATGAGTAGTCAACCTCTTTTCACTCTCTCGCTCACACACGTACACACATTCTCTCTCTCTCTCTCTCTCTCTCTCATGCTCTCGCTCTCTCTCTCTCATGCTCTCGCTCTCGTACACACATTCTCTCTCTCTCTCTCTCTCTCATGCTCTCGCTCTCTCATGCTCTCGCTCTCTCTCATGCTCTCTCTCTCTCTCATGCTCTCGCTCTCTCTCTTTCTCATGCTCTCTCTCCCCACCTTCTCTCCCTCTATTACTCCTTCTCTCCTTCCTTTTCTCTCTCCTGCTCTCTCTCTCCTGCTCTCTCTCTCTCTCTCTCTCTCTCTCTCTCTCTCTCTCTCTCTCTCTCTCTCTTCTGGTTGGTCATTGAAAAAGGTTTGGAACGATAGTGTAGACTAAATCCAACTCAGAGTAACTTTACTCTAGTTTGTGTCAAGTAAAGAGTATAGAGAGTGGAGAGTATGGAGAGTATGGAGAGTATGGAGAGTATGAAAGAGAGAGTGAAAAGAGAAGTATAGAAATGCAGAGTTGAATGCAATAGCAATAGAACCAATACAAGCATACATTTCATACATCATATCAATTTTCGAAAGCCCTTAGCTTTTGTGCACTTGGTTTGCCCCCCAGTTCTATTGATCCAAAACTTGCTTTGATGTTTTGATCCAAAAATGTTGAGACGTTTTCTTCAATACATTTTTGGTTTCAGTTGTAAACACCGACCGATAGCTGACCGAACACTGTATTATCAATATACTGTATATATATATATAACGTTAAACCAAATCTAGAGTAGAGAGTATATACACAATATATAATATATATTAATGTAATGCTTTAATCTATATAATCTCAAAGCACAACATCAATATTCAATATGAGTTATGCACTGCAATCGCTAACTCTAAACCATATCACTAGCGCTCAACTGAAGAAAAAACTCAAATATCGAACTCTTATAACTATAACTGTTAACTACTCTTAATAACAGTATTAAACATAAACTGTAAGCCTCGCAGAAATTTCTTTATTAAAAAAAGTCTCCACTTCTTATGCCAACTATTAATAAATTAAATTATGATATCTTATTAAAACTTAGAAATTAATGGATGTCATAAAGAGAAGGGAAGGGAAGGGAAAGATTATTATAACGGAGAAAAACATTAAACAAATATTCTAATATTTATATAAATTTTGTAAAATAAATAACTAAAAAATAAAACACAATACAAATAAATATATAATAAAGTTTTGGGTGAATTATATATTTTGATATAAAATGTGAGTTGCATTGAGTAGAGAGTCTGGTCGCACAATGATTGCGAATGTATGTAAGGTCTGAATGGTTTTGGTTGGTTGGCTTCGCTAACAAAACACCTGTTACCCCATCGCCCCATTACTACATTACTTCTTCAAAGCAGATGCTGGCCATCACTATCAATGCGCAACTAATTAAACTAATTATTTAGGACTAAACCAATGCATTTGTTTCCCCCAATTAATAAGAATGTCTACTACTATGACATAGAATTAGAAAAGAATCTGAGATTAACACTCAAGAGAATTGAGAGAATGTAAAAAAGCTCAAATAAAGATTCTTCTATTCATCGGTTTCAAGTCCATTAGAAATAACATTCAATACATTACAAAATTTTAGCCGAAAGAAAGAAATGATAGCAAATATAAGTATTGGAGTTAAGCTCAAAGTTATAGAGACTTTCAATTATTCTCAGCTATGACTATGGTTGCCAAGTTAGCTTAAATAAACAAATTTTGATACTTTAGTCAAATTTTTTCGCAATATTATTTGACAGTGAGGTCGACATAAATGGAAGAATTACATAATATATTATTGTTGGCGCGAATCGTCTCTAAAAACACCTAAACTCGACTGAACTGAACGACAGTGGCGTAAAACTAAAGCATTAGACATACATTATATACTCGCAAATCATTCATCACTTCTTAGCGTTATTTCACTTCAATTGAGAGCAGTGTTAGAGAAATAGCAAATGAGAAATGTTTTTGCTTTTCAGTAATGGTCCGCTATAGCGATAGTCATATAAATTGGTCAAAACCCCGGTTTCATATCGTTTCATATCTCTGATTAATAATAAGTTATGCTTTTTGCAGCCAAAGTGATCTCTTTTGGTCCATCCATTCAAGCAATCCATCCGAACTGTTGCCGTATTCAACCCTTTTTGCCATTGATTTCGCACTACATTAATCATTTCAATGCTATAACTTTGATAAAACATAAATCAATTTACTATATGAGTCGACACTACAGTTCGTTTCTCATCTTATTTACACTTTAATTGTTTTATAAATATTTCTTTTATATTATATAAGTAACCTCTTTAATAATAAACTTTTAAATTTGTTCTAAACAAAAACTTACATAAAATACATATTTTGTAAGTCACTTTAAACATGTTGATAAAATAATCGAAATTTTATTTAGCTGTTTGAATTAGTTTAAAGTATTTTTAAATTTATTTCTAATTGAAATAATTAAATTAAATTAAAATAAATAATAATTATATTTAACGTAATTAAAATAAAACTACATAAATATAAATAAGTGTTCACATTGAAACAAAATCTATTCGATTAAAGATTAAGTGTTTTTTGAGTTTAAAAAAATCTTTTTCAATGCATTCAATCTTATACTTTGAAAGCATGTCTGCATTGTACGCATAGCCTGCATTCAGACTTTCTTACACTGCTGTCATGCTATGAGCAAAAGTAATAGATTTTCACAACAACTTGACAATACTTTTAAGTGAAATTTTTACTTAACTCAAAAGTCTTTTTCTTTTTCAAACACTATTATGTTGTAAAGCATTGAAGCGGATAAGTGAGTGCAATAAAAGTCATGTTGACATTAAAAAGATATTTTAAATCGGCAAACTTAAAGCCACAAAACCATTCTTATTGAGTGTCAAAACAGCTTTAGAATAGTAAAGAGAAGCAATTTTCTGATTTGTTATAGAAATAGAGTTTGAAATAGTCTATAAAAGCTTTAAAGTGGAACACTTTGCGGCACAAAGAGCTCATTGTTGGCATAGACTTCACCACATATTATACGAAGACTTATTTTTGAGGGATTGTGTTCTAATGCTCTATTGCTTCAACTAATTTATGTCATATACAAGTGATTAATGGCTTTTAAACTATCTTTCGCTCCTCTCAGACACGACTTTATTTTGCGGTTTTTTAGATTTCCCCATCAATTGAAAAACTAACACAACTATCATATCAAATGATATCAAAAATACATTTAAAGCTATTTTTTGTATTTGTGTTTGATTCAATTTATGCTCAATTTTGATTTTAATTAAATGTTAAATTTAAGTTTAAAATTATTTTTTATAAAACAAAATAAATATAATTAATTAGCAAAATAAAAACAAAATAAAATAACTAATTAGTAGTGATAAAGCGAGTGGAAGTGTTTGGCAGTGATCAAAAGCAGGATTCGATGGTATGGTATTAATAATGGTATTTGTGTGTCCCGTATGTAATGATGATGTATTGGTTGGACTGAGGAGAAGGTGGCGAACACTTTCCCAACAGTCTATTGAACTATGGGATCGGGCAAACGATACGGCGCTTGTATTGCATAAACGCATAAACGATTATTTGTCATTTAGGAGCTCATCGTCTATGGATTTCATGGATATCTGGTCAGAGTTTTTCATTTATTATAACGAGGGCTTTATTCGGGTATTGCTTCTCGAAAAGAATGTCATTACAACTCACATATTGACTACAAAATGATGTTTAGCTCCAATTGTATGGTTAGAAAGTATAGACTTTATCTGAATCTGACGGTTATTATTCAATAGTTTTGATTATCTCAGAACTGAATTCAATAATATCTTTCTTTTTATTGATTCTATTCGTAGATTATATAAATCCAAACTAAATAAATCTGGAGTTAAATAAATTACTAAAAATATAATATAGAAACACATTTACTCTCCTATCACATTATATACAAAATAGTAATAAATTATTTGATTATTTATGATCTGTTATTGCAAAAACATTTTCTCATTTTATTTTATACAACGTTTTTAAACTTTTTTATTTTCAGATAAGATAAGAGTTTTGTAGAGAAAAAGCATTAACTGTTGAAGTAATTAATTTTTTAATTTAATGATTTCGATTCAAAAAATATGATAAAAATAATAATAAATAGTTTGAAATTGATTAGTCTAGTGAATAGACACTTTGCTAATGAGTAACTCGTGTCGCTTCAAAACTTTCATTTTTGTGTGTTTTTGTCATTTAAAAAAAGCAAATTTTCACACGCGTTGCCCAATTCAAGATAAAAAGCACTGGACTATTCGATTGGTGCTCGTTTTGACGTATCTAGTTTTGACATAAAAAACAAATGTCAAACATGTCCGACTCTGATTCAGACAGCTTTTTAAATGCATATATTCTAAACTTTTGTTATTAACTGAAAATTTTTTCCACAAACATATGGCGTTTCGTTTAATTCCGTTCCGTTTGATAAACAGATTTTTTTGCAGTAAATAAATAAATAATAAATTTGAAAATAACAAAAATTAATCACATTTTCAAAATAGTTTTTATTTATTTCAAAATTTATTTTTTTATTACATTAATTTAGAACTTTAGAAATGTTTACTTTTGGTTTTATCAACAAATAATTTATAAAAAAAATTTATAAGTTGTAAACATTTTACTCATTTATTAGTTTTATCTGAACTTAAATTTGAATCCAATTTTTATAAAAGCTAATTATTTTTTAACTTGTTAATTTAATTGAATTGAAATATCTATCTAATTAATAATTGAATAGCAAAGCAAACATTGTTTGAGTAAAAGTATTAGTATTTGATTGAATAGATGTAAACACAAGTAAGATATTGTGCGAACAGTAAGTGTTAATATGTTGAGTAATCAAAGACAAGTCTTTTAATCATAATCATCGAAATGCAATGCAAAGCAAGTGATATATGTGTGCGATGTCTGCATTGGCTTCAATGGCTTCAATGGCTTATTGCTTATTACATCTTCCATCAGACACCAGACATCAGCGAATCGTCGATTACTTTTCTTACAATCATTTCAACGACTGCGAGGGAACGGAAGGCAAGGGAAGGAAGAATTTTTTCTTATTCTTTTGGTCTCTCGTCACTGAGTCTCTCATTTCTATAACAAAGTAATTCAAACCAAAGATCAGAATCTCTTTCCAGTCATTGTTTTGAATAATATTTTGACCTGGGAGCACATGCATGGGTAAAATTAACTTTTGTTTAACTTAAAAATACTATTTTAAAATTTAACAATTTTGATTAATTTTTAAATAATTTTCTTACAGTTATTTGCTTTGCATTGTGTTATTTGTTTTGTGTTAAGAATTGTATACAAATTTACAACATTTAAAATTTTTTTAAATAAGTCAAAAATAAATTTATTTGGTTTAATAAGATTTGAGAAAAGCAATTAAAGATTGTGGTTATAATATAACTTGCCTGATCAATATTTACTTTTTTAAATAGAAATTTAAAATTATAAATTAATATATATTGTCAAACAATTGATAATTATTTGTGTAAGCATATGGAGAAATGATGGGCCCGGAGTGCAAGCTTGTCTGTGCCCGCATCACTGCAGAGTACAGGTGTATAACAGTAGCATTCAATTGTCTCATACGTTGCTTCAAGTGCTTCAATCTCATAGATGAGTCTTTGTTACCCTGGCTACTGAACTTGTCTTTTATATAACTAGATCTCTCTATATAGGGTCTAATCAACAATTGCTTACTTTGAGAATTTTGCAAAACTTCTTCATAATATGAGCCAATCTTCTGATTGTTGTTTTCGTACTTTCTTTCACTTATAACTTCTTGAGTAAAAAAATGATGACAACGGCGTTAGGCAGTCGGCGCTCGGCATACGGATAGACATACTGTGCTCGGCTTAGTTTTTATTTCCAATTCTTTTCTTTCATTTTACTATTTTTCTGAAGATATGTTTATTAACATATTTTTATTTATTTAAACATGTATAATAATAAAAATGTTTGAACAATGCAATTATTTTTTTTAATTAAAATTAATTAATCTATAATATTTTTAATTTAATTAAATTTTTGTTATTAAAATTAATTTTAAATATTTAATTTATTCAAATTTAATTAAAATTATATAAATGATTAAGAAGAGTAATTAATATAAAATAGTTTTATGTGGTTTTTATATTTAAGATAAATGATAAAAAATTTAAGTTAAACTTTAAACAAGAACAGTTTGGATTGGAATTTCAGAGTTGCAATAAATTAATTAAATAAAGAAATAAACTAATTGTTGTGTTTTTACTTTTGTTCTGCAATTATTTTCTCAAACTTTTTTAGGCCTTCATTAGAAGGGGAGTAAAGAAAAAACAGTTCGAACAGTGAAAAGACGAAACAATCGGCTTAACAGAAGATGACGTGAATTAAGACAAAAGAAATTGGACTAAAAATAACAATAGAATAGAAACGAGAGTAGAGTTGAGTTGTGGACAGAGTATAGCACATCCAATGGAAAAGCATATTAACAATAAAAAGCAGTGAAAGGGGAGACAGTGTTGGGGAGGGAATGGAAGGAAAATCCCTTTAGGAACCATCAGGTAATTGGAAAGTGAAGCTCATGAGTCGGTCAATATATAGGGGGACAGGAGTTCTGTCAGCAGTCGAGAGGAGGGGATGGAAGACATGAAAGACGTAGGAATAGAAAGACGACATATGGAACGGATCAGTTATTATTGATGCACTGGAGGTCCATCACATTGGCAGGAGAGAGCGAGAGAGAGCAGAAGAGAGCGAGAGAGAGAAAGAGCAGGAGAGAGAGAGAGAGAGGGAGAGGGAAAGGGAGAGACTGCATCCATGGCTCCAATAAAGATGTTTTACTGTAAAAAAGATCAATAAGGATGAGAAAACGAAAAAACGAATTAAGACTATCTTTTCATATATATAATAATAACCAAACTTATACTTTACTATATATACTGTAGTAAGTATTGATATACTGTATACAGTATTATACAACACTGTGCTGTACTTTACTCCCAGTCAGTAGTGACTTTGCACTGTTCGACAGGACAGTACAAGCAATACAATAAGATGTCAATCGAGAATATTTCCAAATAAGACGATGCCATCAGATATGTTTAGTTATGCTAAAAATATACACTCAAAACAAATTGGATCAATAAAAATGTAATACAATATATTGCAAACAATATAAGTTATACGAACTTAACTCTACTCATCATTATTAATAAGTATTTTTCAAAACAACAATAGCTCAGCGATTGGTTTATATAATATACACAAAACAATATTTGATATTTGAGCCATGAATTCTTGAAAAAATCAATAATTTATATAGAAATTAATATTAATGAAAAAATGCATTTTATTTTGTTTAGTATAACAATATGAATGCTTTAACTGAGTATATTCTAACCGCTATTATACATCAAAAAGAAAATTATAGTTTAAATTTAAAGTTGCTATTTTATCGATTTTTTAGAAATTAAATAAAACTTTTTCCAACACTTGGTAGTTTATATTAAGTAAAAATGCAGTATTTCTTGTCATTGATTAAGTTTGGGTTCGTGTGAATGAAGTGAAGTCTATTCAGTTGATTCATAATCTTATTTTCGCATTCAATTGTATTTACTGTCAAATTAAATCCTGTTTACATTTCTCGATAATATATAAGTTATTTGAAGTGAAAAAAGCTGCAAATTTACAGAACACACATCAGATATAACTAAATCCTATTTACGATTTACTATTTTTTCGACAAAACAACAAAATATTTATCAAACCCTAAAAAGAATTATTTATTGAATTTATGGATTGGGTGCAAGTTTTGCATTGCATTTAAACAGTGTTCGCAGTTTTGATAAACAAACCTATTGTTAGTGAAAAAAGTTGGCCAAATGGGGGTAACAATCGAAGGGGTGTTGGATTGCAATTACCAAATAAACAGTCAAACGACTTATCGGTCTTTCGGTTTACAACAGTTGAGGGGAATTGGAAAAAATAATAATAAAAATAATGGATCAACCGATTGGATTGAACCGGTAATAGTTGGGCAAAATTTGGCAGACACTCTGAGTTGGAGTTAAAGTCGCAGTCGGCACAGGAATATCCTAAATGTATAACTGTAATAAGTTTGTGCAATGCTGTACTGTTATACTGTTATACTGTACTACTGTTACTACAGTAGTAGTTCTACTGTAGGTCTACTGCACCTACATCTGTCACATTTACGATCAAAACTTTTCTCCAAATACTGTTTTACTGTTTTGCTGTTTTGCGCCATATTTTCAATTTATTAATATTCGCTTCAATGAGCCGATTGGCGATCGCTTTGAAAAATAGATATTTTACGGATTGAAGCAAATAATTCACTGAACACTGAATTCATTGAACACATAAACACGTAATAAAAAGCTTTAAACCATTTTTTCGTCTTTTGATTAAAACTTGTAAACAAAGTTTGCTCACCAGAGATGACTCAACACTGCTCTCCCTTCCAGTCCTTCCATTCCTTCCATCCCTAACTGCCCTATCAGTTCATTCCCATTCAAACAAGAATTTGAAACCTTAACTAAAAACCAAATATTGATTGTAATCAGAGAATTGTTTTCTTCGTTTTTCATTCTATTTATTACAAACTTATTTCAATTAAAAACTTAAAATTAATTATAAAAATTAATACTCTTGGTCTAATATATAACTTAAAGCAAAAATTTTATAAAAGTATTAATTATTATAATAAAAAATAAACAAATTCTCTAAATCTTTTTAATCTTTGATTTTATAAACAGATTATTTTAAATGCATTTAAAAACAAAAACTACAGTATTTTACTTTTTAAACAAGTTTTTCAAAAATAGAAATGTAAAAAAATTTGTTTTCAAGTTTAAAAACATGAGTTTATGGCTTCTAGAATTTGATGGCTTTTAAAATATATTGAACAAGCCAAAACAATATTTAACAATAGGTTCGAACTAATATATATTGCATTTCTTATTACAATTAATGTGTTCTTCAAGTTATAATATTTTAAATTTTTTTTTTAATATTTTAAAATAAGAATAAATAAATTAGAAATAAATGAACAAGGTGAGATTTGCAACTAAAAATTTATTTTATTTCAATATCAATATTAATCAATACTTAAAATTGTATACTTCACAAAAATACAGGCCTTTTGGCACTTCTGTTGCCTCACCGACGGAGGTATAACACTATTTACAGTATAATAAAAAGGCCCACAATTTGTGAAGCTTTCTGTTTGTGTACAATACAATACATTATATGAGAATCAATGTGTGTTTTGTCTGCATTTTGTAATTATTCCCATTTTAATATATAATATATATTATATAGATATAAATTATATAAACTTATAATAAGTTTTATTTTGTTTTAAAACCTCTAGAATTAGTGAAAAGCTGTTAGAAATTGACACTGTTTTCAATGTTTGAATGTTTTCAATGTTTCAATGTATTCATGGATGTGGTGTTGTTCGGGGGTAAGCAATCAATTAGTGGTCAACAGCGGCCAATCACTCAAACTGATTGACAGAATCACCTTTAATATTATGTACAATAATTGGGCCCTTCGTTCGGCGACCTGTCATCAGCTCTTATAGTTCGCAGTTATGGTAGAGTCAAACAGTGAATGCCGGCCGCAGTCGAGCCATTCAACGGAAATTAACACAAATTAACACTAATTTCTCTCTTTTTCTCTCTTACTGTTAGTCTGATTTGGTTTATGATTATAATTTCAATTTCTATGTCTCTATATTTCAATTAACTTTAATGCATATATGATGGCCTATAAAGCTGTAAATATCACCCATAGAGTTGGCCAGACATACATGTACATAGAGATGTATAGAGATATACTAACTAGTGACTAGCTAGTACAACTTATACAGTTAGACAGACTTTTTGTTAGTTTAGAAGAAGAAGTGCATATTTGAAAGATTTCGAGAAGACTCTTAAAGGCGATTATCTTTAAAACCAAAACTAAATTTAATTGAAATAAAGTGATCGCTTCAGTTGATTGGAAATGCCTATACTTTGTAGCATTCAATTAGATAATCAACTCTTTATAATGTAATGCTGTGTCTCTTTACAGTATAATGCGTATGCCTGTGCCTCTGCCTCTCCTCTACCTCTCGTTTACATTAATATTGTACAAAAATAGCTTTACTTTACTCCTTAAGTATATATATATATATAAAGTAATAGAGGCGTAAGCCATAGCATCACAATCTCAAAGCTATTTTCTATATCTGCTTCCAGTGCTTCACTCTTTCAACTAATTAATTGATTCATTACATTACTCGCTAGAGATGAGACGCTCTCTTATTTTCATGATTTACTCATTCAGTTCTAACATATTATTCGGCTTTTCTGAAGCGATTGTAGAAAAAAATAGACATAAAACTCAAAACCAAATTAAATTGATAACTTTTCAACAGACCATTAATTTTAACAGTTATTAACATTATTTTCTGACATTTTAATTGATTTTTATGTCGAAAAGTTGTCAAAATTTATCACTCATTTTCCAAATTTCGGCACTCAGTTCAATATATTGTATAAATTTTATGTAATATTTATAATTTGAAAAATGGCTCTAATTTTTGACAATTTTCGCTCACATGTTAATATTATTTTGTGTTAAAAAATTTTTAATACAAATTACAAGAGATTTGAGATTTGTTTTATGACTAAAAACAATGTCAATTATTCACGAATCAATTATTTGTTTTTTAAACATTTGAATTAAATTTTGAATTTGAGAAGTAATTACTTTTCCGAACGGATTCTAATAGCTAATAGAGGATTGAATGAGAGGTCAATTCACAATCGCCTTCAGACAGGTTTTCCTATTTCTTTGCATTGATTTGTTTGGAAACAAAAAATGAATTCTTATTTTCCGAATTCAGTCAATTCGAAAGAGCTTTGAGTTTCAAATCATTTCATTCACTATTAATGTAGAGTCGAAAGGACTTCGTTAATACCGGTGCCAATTAAGCCGTACTCCCAATAGTAAATTTTGTTAACAAACAAAGCAACAAATCGTATAGTTATATGCATTTCGCAAAAATTAAATTAATAACAATTTTCGGCTATAATTAGATCCAAATATTAATTTATTTGTATTAAAAATTGACATGTTCATTAATTAGTGAAAGAATTCTTCTCTATAGCAAAAATAATTGATAGCTTTAATGAATTGAAATACAGAGCAAAGAGCAAATTGATTGGAAGTGCAATGAGAAAGATCATCTTTTTATTGTAAAAATACTCCAACATCTGTACAGTTTTGCTTATTTACATTATTATAATTGTTATAGTTTTCAATCTCATTACACAACTAATCAATTTGCTGTTAATCTATTGTCGAATTAGGCTTTGTTTCAAACAAATCAAGTATTAAATTAGATTAAAAGAAAATTTTTGATTTTCATTTGTAAATTCATTATCAATTTGAAGAAAGCTTTACAATTAAAAGCTATTGTTTTTGTTTAATATGATAAAAACCTATCACTTATGCATTTCAATGACATTGAAAAAATTAACTCAAATATTCAATTTGTTGTCGATTACAATGAAAAACAATAATTCAATAATAATATGTCATTTATAGTTACATATTGTATAATAAGTTTAATAATAATAAATATAATAATTATTATTATTATTATTAAAAAAGCAAAATTAATTCCTTAATAGTAATAATAACTAAGCAAATACACCGATAGTTTTGACATAACTCGCATTGGTATGAGAAATGGGAATTTATTTTTTCATTTTGGTAATTTCATGATTTGTGTTTGTAATGTGAATGAATTTCATATCAATTATTATTATTGGTATTACTGTTACTCACATTATATGTGTGACAGGAATGCTGAAAACCGAAGCAATGAGAGAAAATTAGTTCTACTTTTTTTACTAATATTTTTTTCAGTTTTAGATTTGATTGGAGTTTCAAATAAAAACCATTTTCTGAATCCCTTATTAGTATAGAAAAAAGTTTTGGGCGTTTTTATTATTATATAATTTTATCATTAAGTCGATTTGAGTGGATTTTATAATTAAGTCGCCATTTAAGGCCAGTCTTAATACATGACTCGAATTTTATTTTAATTCATTTTTTATTCTAATGAATGAAAATAAAATTGTAACGCATTTTGCGGTTGGAGTTAACGAACAAATCATTTATAAATAAATATTCAATTGTTTGACTCATTTCAGTCTTTTTATATTAATGTAAATTTTGACAATCATAGAGTAGACTATTATCTGAATCAATTCGTACATTACTATTGCCAACTCAGGCTCTCTTTTGCTTTAAATATACATAATTTTATTCAATTAAATTAACTAAAATTATATTCAAATTATAATTATAATAATTTTGTAAGAATTACAAGAAAAATTTAAGAAATGAATTGTAGATAAAAATAAACTTTGAATATGATTTTAAAAATTATAAAAATAAAAGTAAAGCCTTAAAATTTAACTTAAAACAAAAATTATAATTTAAAAAATAAATAAATTTGAATAAAAAATGAAAATATTGAAACAGAATTGTTTTAAGAATTTATGCAATATTAAAACAAAAGAGAACTGAAGAGAGCAGATATTATTTGTCATATTATTCTTTCCTCGATCTGCATTGAAATGTCAATTTAGCCAATTCTCGAATTACTTTAATTTAATAAAACAGTTATTATATAATCCGATTGAATGCCTATTTTAATTATGTATGAGAAGAAAATTTAATGTTTAAGACTAGAAAATCTAATATAGACTAGAATGCAATGATTAGAATATTGTTGAGTGAAGTGATTCACTTTATCGTTATCACCCGTAGGAATGGCTAATATCACTGCCATTCCTCAAAAGAACACGTGAATCACTCACCAAATCTATTAGAAAACAGAGCAATGGATACACTTTTGTTGTGAATTAAATCGTTTTATCGGTTCAATAACTCATTTTATTTGTTTGTTTCAGTTATTTTGTAAAATAAAAACAAAAATATGCTTGTTGACTGCTTTTGCAAAATAATACATTTTTCAAAAACTGCTGCTTTATTCACATCACTGCCTTCAATGCCTCATCATCGATATACCGGCGCTCAGCACATGTTGAGATAAATTTTCAATTTTATTATTCAATGAATTTTGAATATATATATAAAAAACGGTAAAAATAGTGTAACTATTAATATACAGTTTGTCGAAAGCAAGGATTCCGTGACAGCTATTTAACTAAATAGAAATTACGTAAAGAGAGCTGAAGGGAATACCGGCGCTTAATAGCAACCAAAACAAATCAATAAATTATAGCCTTATTTGAATGTTGACTTTCATAGAGATTATCGCATCCGATCCCTTTTTGCTTTTATGGGAAATCAGATATTTTTATGGCACTAATCTAAACCTACACTTACTTACCATATGTTTGCATTGATTGACTATTTGCCAAAAGAGCTACTTTTAAGCAGTTATGCTGTATATAGAGATGAACATAGGATTGTCCGAACTGCCTATTAAGCCGGTGCTAGTGCTAAATGAAGACTCTTTTCTAATTTCAAATTGAATCCAAACTGAAGTTAATCACTTTTAACTATTGTAACATAAGAATTTATATTTTATAAATAATATAATTTTTAATTGATAGTTATATTAGAGCTAGTTAAGAATGTCTGTAACAAAAAATTATTCGATCCAGTTAAGATCCAGGATTAGTAATATATTTAACTGAGGTTCATAATATACGTATATCAGCATTACTTGGTATATATGCTTTGCAATCTTTATATTATTAATTTAAATACATATTTGAGTAGAAGTTAGTTACTATTTAAATATAGAATTGGTTACTATTGCAGAGGACTTTCAACTTATCGATTGATTACTTGAAGAATATTCATAGTTTTTTCTCACATCAATTACTTGTAAACACATTTATCGAACAGTAATTATCTGAATTCAATTTAATTTAGATATAATTACTATATCAATTTTTTAATACAATATAAAGAAAAACTAATTATATTCAATTATATTCAAAATATCTTGTCGATAAAGTGCATGGGAATATTGAAAAATATTTTCAATAGATATTAAACATATTTTTGTTGGAATAGAAAAAAGTTATTATTAAAAAAGAAATAGTTTTGACGAGAAATTAAAATATAAATTATTAGTAATAAAATCGATTCTTTGATTTTCGCATTACTTTTAGTTTTTGCTTTTGCTTTGGTTTTGGTTTTTGTTATACAAGTCTTTGTCGACTAAAAAATAATTGAAATCAATAAAGAAAACTAATTTTGTTGAGTCGTTGAGGAATATAAGAAATGAGTAAAATAAATGATTTGATAATATTCGACGACAAAAATGTTAGGTTTAATCAATTGAACGAATAGTTGAATTATTGAATAAATTTAGTGTTGGCCTCAACTCTAGATATCTTAGAGTCTGTCCTCAAATTGGAGTAAAGAATGAGAATATGTTCTTCATATTAGTATTTCATATAAAGTGGTCTTTCATTTGAACGCTGGGTGTCGTCGACCGTCGGCTCGAAAAGGGGAGGGAAGGGCACAGAAGCAGCTGTTGGGCAGTTCGATGAAGTCAGCATTACTGGCCATACTGGCCAATACTGACTACACACACTCACACACACACACACACATCGTATTTGAGATTTATAGCTAAGTTTAGGCTAAACACATTACAACACATTCTTTAAGTATTAAAAATTTGATATTTTTGCTAAATGTGAGCAAAGTTTTATGGGTTTTGTTTTGAGAGCACAATAGCTTTGGCTAAGTATTAATATATACTATATTTAGATCTATAGAATTGAATGAATTAATACTTAATGATTAAAAAACATATTTATATTCGAGAATGAACGTAAAGACCATTAAATAATGCAATAATTTTGAATATTTTTGTCAAGTCTTCCTTTAATGAGTTTAAAGTAATGAAAAACACTTATAAAACAGTGCTTTCCTGTCGAATGAGGGGATTATTGTGATTGGACTCAATGTGAATGTCAATTAGATTAGTAGTATTAGAGCGATAGCCCTGTGTTGTCAATAAGCCATTCGGGTATTGTATTGCATGACATTAATCACACAAATCATAATAATAATAATCACGGATTACGGCTCCGTTCGATAATTTATGGCCAAACATGCATCGGAGGCTTCGATCAGCAATTTTTGTTATAATATTTCATTTTCCATAATTCAAACAATTATTTAATTTATATAATAAGTATTCTCCGAATTGTAAATGCATTTAAGAGAGACTATAAAATAGCGTCAATACTACGAGTGGTATAGCATGAGAGCCCGTTCGACCAAACTTGTGACTAGTGTTCGATAATTAGATGTAATATTTGCTAATGCAATGCAAGTCTGCTTTTCTTGTTATGTCCGATCTTATCGATTATTATTTACTACAGTATATATATATACGATATATATATAGTAAATGCTAAATTTATATATATATATATATATAGTTTATACTCCTAATTCCAGTCTTCATACTCTCCTTTGACTTTCCCTTCAATTTTCAATCACTATCTGCTTGACTCCCGCAGTCTCTCTCTTTCTCTCCTGCTTTCTTTCTCTCTCCCTCCTGCTCTCTCCCTCTCCTCCTGCTCTCTCTCCATCCCTCCTGCTCTCTCTCTCTCTCTCTCTCTCTCTCTCGCACGCATTTGTAAAACTAGTTTTGAGTTAAACCCAAAAAAGGTAGAGAAGAGCGACTGAGGAGAGGAGTAAAGGCAAAGCAGCAAAAAGTTCGACTCAGCAGTCAATTCAGTAGAGCTCAGATTCAGTAGTTGTAGTCATCGGTGCTTTACGTAAAGTGACCAATAAGTGTATCCCTCGCTGACTCAGATCCCTGGGGGTCATTTGTGCTGTTGCTGCTGGCCTGCCTGGCCTGCTCTGCCTGCCTCGCTAGTATGTCTTTTTATATGGACAGACAGTGAAACAGGCATTGATGGAATTACCTAACCCTGGCTCTGGTGCTCTGGTCATCTAAAATTCAGATTCGCCAAACATAGGGCACATAATGCGAGTGCATATTAAAAGCTTTGAGGCTCTAAACCACAATATAGTGTGTGGGTGGAGGGGTGGAAGGTTGGGGGTAGCACTGATCGGCAAAACAATGACCTAACGAGTCATAAGTCGTAAAACATATGAGAAAAGAAATATTTTATGGATTAAAGTTTAGTAGAAATGTTCAAATAATGACTGTCCACTTGTGCCACATTTAGGGCCAGAAGATGACGCATTGCAATGAAGACAATGCATAACATAGTGTGTTTTTATAGTAAGCCAAACATGCAATATATGCTATTCCAGTGCCACTCCAGTGCCTCCAATGCCACACAATTTCCTTTTCGGCTTCACTGGCAGTCAATGTCCACTGAAATAAAATATTATATTACAGACAAAGAATGGATAGAATGGATGTACTGTTCATAGAAATTCAATTGACTAAATGGAAGTGGACTCTGGACTCGGCTTAAACACAAAAATGAATTTCTATCAGAGAAACCGAGAAACTCGAGAAAGTCGATGCTTTCAGTCGTCTCACATTTCCCTCAACCCAGTGCTATCAGTGCTACCACTGCTACCAGTGCTCTACTACGAGATGTTCTCATGTATTGCAAGAAAAGACTATTTCGGGAATAATCAAAACAAAAACCAAAATAAATTCTAAACATTGAAAACTCAATGAATTCTATTGAACTAAACTCTTATTTTGTTCGATCTTTTCGTTTATTTCTCTTTTTTTGTTCATTTACTCAATTCTATTGATTTTTTAAATAGAATAAAACAAATGCTTTCAAAGAAAATAGAGAACACTATAAAGAATTAGAATTAAGAATAAAGTCAACCGAAAAAAGGGCAAAACTGCAGATACAGACTGAATGGGATTATAGAGGAAAGAGTCTTATAAAGTATGCATACATTCAATACATTCATTATTGGAATGATTGCCAATACTCTACTAATTCTTGAGTTGAGGGGAACTGAAACTACTTTAAATACAGCCAACTGTGCAGTAGTAGTGGTGGTCATCGCTAAGTAGTAGTGACTGAGAGGCCATAACTAAGTTCTGTTTTGCAATGATAAGAAGGCAAAAAAGTTAACGAATGGCATAATAATTCTTAGGTAGAGCCGGCCTTTAGACAACTGATATGCTCTTCTTCTCTGTTCTCTTGTTCTGTCTCTTTGGCTCTTGTTTTGCGCCCGTATTCACAACTGAGTACTGACTCTCACTACTCACTACTCTATGTATGCATTCATTTGGATGTTCTTTATAAGAGGTCTAACAACTAAAGAGACGCAACAACCGTAAGAATGTTGGCCTCTTTAGTCTCATATCATACGGCCCACCGACTCCTTACAGATGTGTTACTGAATGGTCTGAATACTGTGAATACTGTGAATACTATGAATGAATATACAGTCGACAACAGTAGCGACGAGTTAAGTTAAGAAGAGTATGTAGTGTATGGCCTGAATACAGTCTCGAAGCAGTTATACAGTTATATCATATCAAGTGTAATGTTGAGACTCATGCAAAGGGTGTCTATGAGTGTTATGGCTGTTATAACAGTGCAAATACCAGAGCATCGCATAAACATTGCAAACTGTCTTTGAAGAGTAGAGGGATTATAGCATATCTGATACGCTTTAGTATAAGAATTGTAAGTACAAGGAGTATAAGAAGTAAAAGAACTGGCAATAAAAGAATTGAAGCAAAAAAGCGACGCATATAACCCAAGAGCTAAATATGTCTTCGATTAGAGTAAAGGCATCTTTAGTTTTGGTGTAGTTTTAGATTAACTATTGAGGCATAGATTGCGAGTAAGAAATAAAGCAATAGATTGCTAATGAAGGCCAGGACTACAATAGAGAGATGTGCTAACATGTGGAGCAGAGAAGCAAAAGAACAAAAAACAGAAATGAGATGAAATGATCAAACTGATCAAACTGATCCAGCTTCAAATTATTGTTATCAACCGGTAAGGAAAGACATGAGTGAGCGTTGAAATCAATGCCATTATGTAGGGAAAGGCGCACAACCGGAAAACAATAAATTGTGCTCAACGTTCGATACATTTGTTGGCACTCGTTATACACCACCAGTGCTATGCCTCTCCTCCCTCTCCCTCCCTGCCTGTGCTCACAACACTTTGCCAGCACAGGCACAACTGTAACGAATTTCGACTGTAATAAGACTGTGCTCTCACAAAATGAAAAGGCATTTAATCAATAGTATTCTTCTAAGAATTATATTCTCATTGAGCAGAGATAGAGCAAAAAATTATACTAAAATGAGTCAATCATTATAATGATGCGATGCCAGTGATGGCACCCCTTTTCAATGGATCATAAGTTTTGCTTTCACTCAACTCTTAATTGGATCGCTGTTTCAACACTTTACTACTCAAATCAATCCTACTGTTAATAAATTGTTTTACAGCTTTTCACACAAAGTTAATGCATTCCAAACGCAAATATCAAACTTATTCCAACGATCCACTCGAGCGCCCGACAAACAAATCATAACTTTAATCCAATCCTCATTTGCCGAACAATTTCATTCAATACAAATATTCATTATTTGCTTCACTTAATACTTCATTAATTAAACAATTTTGCATTAATTGTAAAATTGCCAAATGTTTGAAAGAAAATGATTAAAACAAATATATCTATAACTTTGTTGAATACATATAAAATTGGGCAAGATGAGTGCAAATTTTAGAATTTAGTTTTGGACTTCGATTGTTCTCTCGGGAAAAGTGGTTGTAATGAAAGAATGCAAACATAACTTATATAAGACAACACCTGAAAGAGCTGTAGAGCAGTGCCGAGACATAACTTATGTGGAAAACATTAAACGTTCGGATGTAGTGCCCAACAGATAATAGGATTTGGATGATGACAATAGTGTACTAATACCCAACTCAACCAATATTTCTCGTTTAATATGCAACGAATGGTAACTGTTTTGCTTAAGACAAGAATTGGATAACAAAAGCTAGTTATCACTACAAGTAATTGATGGCTAGTAAATGGTTATCAACAAACTCACGAGGGATTCCCTGCTCACAAACTGTTGTCGATTGCGGGACAAATATGAGATATGCTTTCGAGAAATCGATATAAAGATAAATTTATATTTATAGTTAATATAACGATAAATAATTAAAACTCTTTCTCCACTTATATTAATACTAAATATATTCATATTATTTATAAAATGTATATTGTGAATATTATTAGACTCAATCAATGATTAAATTATGCTAAAAATTAATTTTATTTTTTGCTATTATACTTCATAAATTTATCCAATTTAATCAAGATGAAAAATTAATTAATTTTGTAGTATACTAAAAAAATTTATCAATCTAATTGAACTTGGTCAATAATTCTAATATTAAATTCCAAACATTTTTCAATTCTAGCAGTGACTGAAAAATATATAGAATAAGGAATATAAGCAAAACATGAGTTATATAATAGATTGACTAAAATGTGTCGCAAGTGATGGTCAGTTGTGTCGCTAATGCAGAGCTGTTGGAGAGAACGAACAAAACTGAGATTTTGAAACAAATCTAAGTTGAGTTGAATTCAAGTGATTTTGATTGAAGGACTAAACGGACCAACAAATGGATTGACATGAGAGACGATGGAAGGGAAAGGCAGGAATGGAAGGGGAAAATTGCTAGAAATGATTTCTCGTATAAAATATACTGGCAAAAAGAATAGAGAGAATATGGCTGACCTAATAGATGTAAGACAAATGCCACTGCTGTCCAATTCCTTATGTCTTTTATGCGTTTACAGAAACACTCTTTTCGTAGCATTTATTGTCGTTACACATGTCTGTAGGTCTGTACGTCTGTACGTCTTTTCCAATATAACACATTAATATGAGATATAAGCTGTAGATGTAGTGCAAACACCTATTATACTGTACCTAACATAACATCTAATTTGACAAAATTACAAATTATTGTAATTTATTATAAATTTTTGATTTATTCTTTTAGAAGGAGAATCGATTTCATTTGAAATGAAATTTCTCTAAAATTATTATAATAAAAAATTTGTTCGTTTCTAAGCATTTGTATAATTCGACTTAAATGAGAAATAACATATAAAATAATAGATAGTATAGAATAATAGCGCAAATGATAAACAGAAGTGAATATACGATAAGTGAAAGTTGGGAAAAATTACACTTTTAATAAAGAAGAGTGAAGTAGATGTTTAGGTTGGGTTAGAGAAAATATGACGTCTCATAGATCTTGATATAGAATTGTCGGCAAAAAGCAGATTGAGTTACACTGATTTGAGTCGCACCGAAAGGACATGACCTCATAAGACGCCCCACCAGCACAGGGAAGGGGTATATACTGTAGAGTAAGTAGCAGAATGTGCTAACTTCTACAATACTGTACATACTGTTATACTGTACTGAAATGCATATACTGTACATACTGTACATATACTAATACACGTATGGGTGATGTGTTGCAATCATAATGGCTTCAGTGATGTCCTCATCGCTCATTTCGATCATTTTCCCCAAAACGCTACTAAAAATCAACATAAAATAGAGGACTGAAGCGACGCAACCATCCAATGCCAAACACGTAGAAAAAGTTATGTAATAAATGCAGACCATATACACAAACATTAAAATCCTTTGCCTCAACAGTCCAGTGCTGTACTGCTGTACTGCTATACTGTTCCTGAAATTGGTTCTGAATTTAGATTAAATGTCGACAAACCGACAAACCATTTATTGAACGAATAAATAATTTGATAGAATTAATGAATTTTGATTTCAATTCTCATTAATTGCAATTGAATTCATTAATTAGAATCGGAGTAACTTATAAAAGGGTTATCAGTATTGAAGTGAAGGGAACGTCACTTTGCATTAACTCGAAATTTTTATAAAGAATAAACAAAAATAGAGATAATTACGGCTTATTATGCAGTCATTAGCGACTGAAATGTGAATTTGCGAAAATGGGTTCAATTCAGGCCATAAAGTGTTTGGTTGTGAATGTAATTCGGCTTTTGTTTTGCTTAAGGAAAATAGCGATTAGTATTAGCTCAGACACAAATGTAGTCGCATAAGGCATAACCATTTCCGTTCAGCCCTTAGAATATTAGAAGCAATAAGTAGTGCACTGTATATGCTGTCTGTGCTGTGCTGTGCTATGCTATACTCTATGTGCCGTACATGTCATGCATTGTCTACATTCACACATTTTACCGACGTTTCCATCATTTCTCTCATAACCAGAACATCAGAACATAAGAACACATTTGACTTAAACAGTATGACTGTATGACTGAGATTTGGATTCGTATGAAATCATAATAATTATAATCATAAATAATGGCATAATCTTTGATATTGGGAGCCAGGACTGAGTCCCGAATGGGCCTATTGTTGGTGAGCACAGGGAGCAAAGGAGAGGCTCTTCTAATAGAGATGGTCGGGCATGAAAGGGTTTAATGGAGCTTTCATTAATGTGCAGCCAATCCAATGAACCAAATGGACTAAAACTTGAATTAAGAGTTAGGAGTGATCTTTACACCACAATACTGTCCAATGAATTAGTGAGTGTTTAATGCACTTAGAAATGCATTACAAATAAATATAAATGCATTCAATGCTCACTACTCTCTCACAAGTACTGCAGAGATAGCAATGATATGAGTCTAACACCGAAAGCGATCGCTGACTGACAAACAAGTGATAACATATTCAACGAATAAAAAAAATCAATTCATCATTTCCAACACATATTACGCCCTATTCTTTAAGTTATTAACTCATCAATAATTTTAGGCATTTTCCCCAAAATTTATTTATTTCCATTCCTGTTGACACTTGAATTCAAGTTTTGAAATATGAGTTCATTTCGTATTTCAATACTTTTAAAAATAATGATTTATTTAGAATTTTAAAAGAAAATAAATATGTGATCCAATTCCACGAAAAAATTAATATAAATTGAGAAAAATATTCTTGAAATTAGAATTTGAGGGAAAATAAATGTCTATTGCAAGCAAAGTAGGAATGACCGACCGGCTCAACCACTTCCATCATGGCTTCGGGCAGTTATTTGTTTGAGTTTATTATTGATGTCTTTTTTTCAAATTAATGTAAATAATATTGCAAACTCACTTTTATCCCAGCTCAATTTGAAATAATATTAAAAATTTAATTTAAATTAATGTTAAAATTAATTTAATCTGTTATATCCAAGCCAAGTTTTTACTTCAAAAACTTATTTAAGTAAAATTTTAAAATAATTAGTTTAAATGCTGATAACAATACAAATTTTGTGCTTTTCAACCTTAACTCGATCAACTCTGAATTAAAAAAATCTATTGATTTGAGACTCAATATCTACTGAAGAAAAACTTAATTTTCTTTCTCCCTCTTCCTCCCTCTCTCGCCCGCTTTCTCCCTCTCTTCTCTCCCTCCCTCTCTCGCCCTCTTTCTCCCTCTCCCTCTCCCTCCCTCTCTCGCCCGCTTTCTCCCTCTCTCCTTCTCTCCGACTCACTCAAACTCTCCTTTAATTCAATTGATAACAAAAAGAAAGATAATTAAAAAGAGCAAAAGCGAAGAAAAACAAAGCAAATGTCCGCTTAAAAAAGTAGACAACAATTGTGTTGAGATTAAAGTGGGAAAAAGTCGACTGAAGACTGAGAGCGAGCACTGAATGGAAGTTAGTTTAGTCTCTATCGCGCAATCAAT
The DNA here is from genome assembly GCA_034693685.1 of Belba bartosi. Classification (NCBI taxonomy): domain Eukaryota; kingdom Metazoa; phylum Arthropoda; class Arachnida; order Sarcoptiformes; family Damaeidae; genus Belba; species Belba bartosi. The sequence goes on along the minus strand of JAQFXP010000022.1, from coordinate 45,081 downwards.
GCAATGTTGAGGCGGTCTTCAAAATGTCTATAAACTGAGAACTAAGTGAGAAAGTGGTCGTATTGTCGATTTGACTACAAATCCAAACTTTTTATGCCCTCAGCCTGTGTTCGAGCGACTGACAACTGGCCGATCAATGAGTGAAGGAAAGCCAGAAATGCTTATTAAACTAAATGGCTTTAGACCTAGACTTAGCACGACTTGCCTCTCACGCACACACTTTCGTTATTTGTTTTCATTCGTCAGATATTTATAACTAATTTATAAGAATTAAATTCAAATAATGTTTAAATATTATTGAACTAATTGAATTCAATAATTGTCAAACAATTTAAACTGTTTATCCGATTTTCACTCTTAATGCCTGTCATTCAAGTGTTGAAGAAAACAATTATCTTATATTAGAAATGCCAGCAATGAATGGCAGACAAGAATCGCATATTTGTTTCTCAACAACTATTATGAGTCGATTAGATTGAAGGGAATGGAAGGGCACTGTAAATAGATTATAAATAAAGGCCAAAATCCCAGTGCAAGACAACTCTTTGCTCTCAGTTTTCCATTTCTTGTATTCCGATAATAAGTCCCAACAATAGTCTGATGTCTTGTCAGAAAAGTTTCGCTTCTCTTCTTTCTCCTGAGACTTCATAAAACAATTTCTAAAAGTTTTAACTTTTTTTGTAAATAAAACTCTATATAATTAATAATAATTGCGTATTAGCTTAAAAATTAAATTAAACTGTTTAAAAATTTAACTTAATTATTTTAACTAAATACGACTTATGACTTAACTAATTAAATAGTAAATAAGAAAAAATAGTATTGAATTAAAGTAAAAATTTGTAAACATTCCAGGAAGATAAATGGAAAAAGGCAAATTGTCATCGAATCTTATATTGTCAGTTCGGTTCAAATGAAGAAATGCATTTATGTTGCTATGGAAACAATGAACAAATTTTGACAGCTTTTCGACCCTTTACTTTGACATAATTACAACGCTGGCAGTCTTGTGCCCGGCCAGGCATGCCATGCTTTATTGCCTCATCGGCTATATCGGCTATGGGGGCCACTGTGCACTGTGTTGGCCTGGCTAGCGGTGCTATTTCTCTTGTGCTATCTGCCTGTGCTGGTACTGGTGCTATTGCTGTGTTAAGATATACTAAAGTTATATTAGTTATACTTTTATACAAAGTTATATATCTTGGGAATGGTATTGCAAACTAAGCAAAAATGATATAACACTCGATCAATCACTTCAATTGAGATAAACTTCGCAATTAATGTCAAAAAGTTATTCCAAATATAATAAAAGTTAATTTTGTTAAACACAAAAACTCTCAAAATTAAACAAATAAATAAAAAATTAATTCCGTTTCATAAAAGACTGTTTTTTAAACAAAAGAATAATAATTTTTCTTTTAATTTTAAATTCAATTTCATTCATAGGTTTCATAACAAAAATCAATTAATAAAAATTAAATTAAAATTATATACAAAATAAATAAATAAAAATTCAAAACTGTTTTCATATTCTTTTACTTTTAAAAATTAATTGTAAAATATAATAATAATAATAATTTGAAAATAATAATAATAATAATATTTACAAATGAATTAAAAATAAGAATTTTTATGTTTAAACTGTAGCAATGCAATTGATTATCAATTAAATTAACAATTTATGTGCAAAAACAAAATTATTTGAAATGTTAATAATAATACTTTGAATACATAAAAAAAAAGAATTCAATTACTAAAGTGAAGGAATCTATTAATGAATTTATGTATAATATATTATTATAATATATATAATACTTAAATTCTTAAACAATTTATTAATGAAAAATGACTTATGACAGAAAAATTATTATAAACAAAATTAAATATTAAAAATAAAAATGTCGAATGACTGGCTGCTAAGTGTTGCACAATTTTACTTTGGCTCTTTAAAAAAAACTCTAATTGCTTTTGACGATAAATTCTATAATATATAAGAAATTACTCATTTTTTACAATAAAACATAATATAAGACTAGAAATAATAAAATAAAATAATATATTTAAGTTATAAAAACTGTTTCTTATGAAAATAATAAGATATATTTAAATAATAATCGACAAAAAAGTTATTAATTTGTTTTTGATTTTGAATCAATACTAATAATCAATTTATATAACTAAATATAAATATATAGAAGAATATAACTGTATATAACACATGCAGGTTATGTGATGTGAGCACATACTCTGTGTCCAACAAAACCGATGTTCACATAACTACAAAATATGCTTTACTTTTATTGAATAATAATTTTTTCCTTTTCTCTCTTTTTTGCGAAATGGGATTTTGATGAAAACGAAGAAAAATAAATATTTTATTATTAATGTATATTTTTTGTAAAGTTTGCGTTTTTCTGTCCGAAAATCAGTTGCAAAGGCCGACAGTTGGGCCGACAGAGCAAAGGGTGTGTCCGCAATCATTTATCTAAAATATGTTTGCAAATGTTTGAGTAGTGTTTGAGGTTTTTGTAGAAAAAAGTAGAAAAATCACAGCAGGAAAACAACTGTAGTCTCAGATTAGTTAGTTTAGTGTAGTTCAGGGCCAGGAGAGGGGCATATGTGTTAGTATTGCCGAAAAGGAATAACTGAATCATATGAGAAAATTATATACGTTTAGAATATATTGTATTTAGTTGAGACGCGAATTACTGGTAGTAGTGATGATAGTGATAGAGAATAGCTAAAGAAGTATTGGTAGCCGTAGTTGAGAACAAATAGACATTTATTTATACTGTATATAGAGAAGCAATGGTTTGAATTGATGAAGAGATGCTTTGGGCTGTTTATCAAAAGCAAAAAAATACAACTCATATATTCTATATGTGATTCTATATATATTCTCATGTTTTTCATCTTTAATGCCATACGAATGGAAGAGATGGAGTAATTGGGGAAAAGCAAAGGCAAGTCATAGACTGGACATTATTTATGACCCAATTTAGAGCCAACAGAATACGAACATTAGATCTGAGAGTGTGTTGTGTTGGACAGTGAGCTTAGCATAACATAACGCGATTTGAAATAAAATGCGATTTCGAATTAGATGAACCGGGAGAGGAGGAGGAGCCGGGAGGAAATATTCTCTAAAAGCAGACCAGCGCTGGGCTATTATGTCTGTAATAATTTTTTTGACAAAAGAACATAATTCTCTCCAAAAGAGTTCTATCTATTGTGAAGGCATTAATGTTTGCAAAGTTCGAGCAGTTCTCCTATTCTCTCTCTCTCTCTCACTCTCTCTCTTTCCTCATTGCTGGCCATCGCTATCGTCGGCAATAATTTTATCAAAAAACTTGTCATTATTTAACTTATACTCCAATCATATTAAAATTGATTCCAACTCTTGTTCAAAGATCCCCTCAATTCCAAAAAATTTATTTTCTCTCTCCGAGTGCTACTTATAGTCAATAGAAAGAGGGGGACAGTAGTAGTAGCAGTAGTAGTGATAGTAGTACTGTAGTAGTCTATGTGTGGTATGGCATAGAAGTGAGTGACTGACTGCCAGAGAAAAACATTTTAGCATTAAATGTCAGAACGAGTCTTGTTTTTGCTCTTAATGACCACTATTTAGATGTGACGAACTTTTACAATAATACAAACCCTAACCTACTCTATGTCTGGCATCACTGTATCACTGTATCTGAGCATCAGAGCTAGTGTCGGCTCTCATTGCAATCAATTTAATATAAACGTTAAATCTCCTCAAAAACATTTCTTTTTGTTAGTCATAAAATTTCGCTCTCTTTTATACAACAGTTAGAGTCAAATAATAGTACTATAAAAGCCTTAACAGAGTCTGACTTCAATTCTCATTTACTTAAAATCACGAAATTAGACACTTTTCCAAACTTTCTTTACACCTTAACTAATGTTAACTCAATTCGGCTTAGAATAGACAGTAGTGGCACAGGTAGGGCTGAATGAGGCTTTTGTTATATAAAAAAAATAGCAAAAGGGAAAGCACGCTTAAAGCAGATAAAGTAAAATAACAAAAATATAATTCGTGTTGGTCTGCCAGAGTTAATTATTAGAAAAAATTATTTTTGAAAAATTGCCTAAAATTCTCATTATTCACTTATTTTTTTATCTAAACGCAAAATTGAGCCAATGATCCGTTGAAGCGCATCATATACTCCAACAGTTTTGATCCCTTGATATTCACGTCATATCATTTAAATTAAGTATTATCTCTAGTCCTGTGTTTTGTTTTGTAAATATAATTTAATGCTACAAAAAATGAGGTGCTATTCACGTCTGCGAAAGTTTGAATTTTTTTATATTTTGCTTTTTGTATAATTATACTTATATAGAAAAAACTAATTCCACTTTTAATTTAAAAATTAAATATTCAGTTTTCATAATAGGGCTCATCACACAAAATGAGTATTTTTTTGTTGACTCATATGAGTCAGACGAGAATATTCGGCAGCAAAACAATTAAGTTAAAAAAAGCTCTCCAATGGAAATAGTATATGAAAGTCATATTGTGTTTAATAATTTAAATGATAAAAACTTGAAATATGTAAATGATATGTAATATAGTTTTAACAAAATAGAACAAGTTTTGAAATTTTGTCATTAAAATGTAGAATTAGTTTTTTTAAATTAAGTATAATTAAAATAACAAAAATATGTTGTCACATTTTCCAAATTATCTTTTTAAAAATAATTTTTTCCTAATTTAGTTTATTATTGATTTGTGAACATTAGCTCAATTTTGTCGACAGATTTTCGAAGTTTTAAACGTAAAAGAGAAACAAAGAGAAAGAGTCCATTTGTAATGACCAAATGGTTCGGGTCATAAAATTGCTAAAACTTTTAAAGTGACTCATTCTCTGTATTATTTTTCCCTGAACGCCAAATTTTAAATATATGATTGCAATATAAGAGAGATTTAGATATAAAATAAACTGAATATTGAAACGAATGCGAAAGCGAATAGAGTGTAGAATAGGAGAGAAAAAATTTAAGATTATATTGAAAAAGTAATAAAGTATGACATTGAGTGCGAATGCAAAAAACGGGACCAATACTATGCCTATGCTATGCTATACCCGAATTATAGCCATTTCAACCCCTAAACGATAAACATTTGACGACTAGTGTTGTATTTGCTTTGAAAGGAAAAAAATTAAGTTAAAAACAAAACAAGAGTTTGCTCTTCCATGAAATGAAACGCAAGAAAACAAATCACAAAATGGAAGCATAAATAAATATTTTAGTTATAAAAAACATTATTTTTTCATATTAAGAAACAATAGATAAAACAAGATTCGACTCAACTTTAGAGCGACTAAACACGACTCAACACTATTTTAAAATATAGTGAATATAAAATTAGTTCGGATTATATTCAGTCTGGTTTTACACATTTTAATGTGTGTTTTCTCTCAATTCCCTGCCTTTTAATGTTTACTGAGTCTGTAGAGTGTGTACTGAAGAACGTGGAAATGCAAATGAGCCGAAAGTTATTTTGAATAACAAAAGCGAATACTGTTGTCTAGTTTAGGCTTTTATACTGTATTACCGCAGTTTGGGAACCAAAGCGACTCAAAGCGATCAATAAAACCAAATTTAAAACAGATAGAAAAGAACAGTAAATTTGTAATGTTGTAAAGTTGTTCATAGGTTTAAGTTCTTTTGAGACACATTTTCACAAATATTAAGATTAAGTATAGTATAGATGACCACTACTGTATAATAGTATAGTATAGTAATAGGAGTATAGTGAGGGATAGTACAGTACAGTACAGTACAGTACAGTACAGTACAGTAGAGTGAGTACTGATTGAGTTGTACTGGTATTGTAGAAATTGTTTTAATATTAACATTAATAGTAGTTATTAGCACTAGAGGTAAGACAAGATAGGGAACAGTTGGAAAAGATTGAAAAAATTGAGCGCAATATATAAAATGTGAATAGAGTTGTTGGCAATTGATAGAAGCAATCAATGCATAACATATTGATCTGCGATTAGGTAACAAGTTTTGGACACAACCATCAAAATGGCACTCAATAATGTGCTGGTGTGGTAGCACTTGAAAATCAATGACAAATACTCTGTGCCTACCTATACATGACTGACTAACTTGTCTTTGAGTAAATAATTGGCTCTAAATGGCCTGATTTGTACCTTAAATACAGCCATCAATACGATGACTAATAAGCAACAAAAAGCAATGCGAAACCAAAGACTGCAACAGTAGTGATGATATGTCGAGATTATAGTGTACTCTCATCTCTCATTACAATGAGAAGACACCTAACCTATGGATAATCGAATTGATGCAGAGCTAAGAGCATAAGAAGCACAGATAGCGGTATAGACTAAGAGTTCACTATTGACATTCACTAAGAGCTAAGAGTTAGTAAGTAATAGATGCAGAAAGAGGTGAATATTCTTATTGTTCAAATGTATGTGAATCTCATTAAACTCATAACTATTAGGAATGTTTCACATTATAAGCATTTGAAGAGCAAAACGATAGTCTCTATTGTTGTCATTCTATTCGGAAATTTGTGACATTAATAGAAGGTATGAATAGAGGCAATGAATAATTCTGGTGCTATAGGCTCTGGTAGTCTTCAATTAGTAATGGAATAGATTTATTTTAGAGATCGGTTCGTGTTTTGTGCCCTTTTCTGTCCTTTTCTGTCCTTTTCTCCTGTTTTTGGCTCTTCTACTCTCAAACAGTCATAATATAATTCTCGGCATTTAATTACAATTAATATAAAAGTAAGCTTTTATTGAAAAAATTTTGGTAATCATTATAATGATGATGAGGAGGACAGTAGTGTAGAGACAGTGTAGTAGTGTGTGTAGTGTGTAGTAGTGAGGACTGGCTGAGTTAAAAGCTTAAGCTACAACTCAACAGAGCATTGCACTGGAGAATCGAATGATGAGAATTAGCAGCAGTGATGGACTCTAATAGTGTTAGATATTAGTGAACGAGAGTCGAGTAAAACAGCACTACTTTTAGCTAAAACTGGCGAAACTGGTAAACAGAACCGAATAAAACGGAATAAAACCGAATAAAAAGAAGAAAATAAAGGCTAAGGGGGCACACAATCCGTTCATTAATATATAATAGTAATACTGTACTTCTCATCGGCATTATTACCGTCTTTTCTATATTAAATTATTATACTGTAGTGTTAAAGTGTATAACTCTCCTATCCCTCTCCCTCTCTCATCCCATTCCGCAAACTCAAGTGGGAATAAATACTCCTTTTATTTCCCAAATATATAATACAAGTCTAAGTATGTTTTTATAGTACAATAAAATAGTTTGCTCTCTATTTATCATATTTATCATTAACCCATCAATTAATAAAAACTCGTTTTCATTTTGATTAAGCAATTTAATTGGACGACCGTTTGGTTTCAATTTCCGAATTAATTAATTCAATTGAATTGTGCATTCGATATACGATATAAGAGATATAGATATAATAATTCTGTTTGATTTTGGCTCATCAATCAAATAATTTTGAAATTTGAAATTCAAACACAAAAACATTTGTATCAATAATAATATATATATATATTAATAATAAAAAAATTTCTTAAAAGATATTTTTGATAAGAACTCTTTAAAATTTTGCTTTTGATGCGATGAATAAAAATACTTTTAAAGGGATTAAATACATAAACTCTATAAAATGTTTGTAATTTTTGATTTTCGACAATCCCTACAAAAGATCATTACTCATCACACGTGAGAAGAGAATCAAATTAATAAAATAATTACATTTTAAGCCACATTTGCGTTTGAGGTGTAATTGTAATGTTTTCAAGTTAAAATTAGAGAAATTTCAGTTGAGTCCTACCTTTCGCTGAGTTACAACATAATTAACATGATTAATTTTTAACAATTTGCTTCTTATCTGTTGTGTAATGTCTGTTGTTTCCAAATTCGAAACCAATTAGTGAGCAGTCGTTGAAACAATCGTTTGATCGAAATGACTGTTGGCTTCAATTCAATCGAAAGGTAGGCGTCGGACGAAAGCAACCAAAAGTGCGGCAAAAGATTGATTTGTTGGGAGTTTTAGAGGCGTTTTGTATAAAGGGTTGAAGCGATGAGAAACATAAGTCGAAACAAATAAACAGTTTTTGCAGCTCTGAAATCGTATTAAGTGTTTTGGGGACAGACTTAACGACGAGTTCCGTCACTTGACGGCAATGAATAAACTTTTCTTCATATCTTGTTCTTGAAATAAAATTTTGAGATTATATTTCTTAATTTGTCTTCAAAATAGTTTCAATATTAATATTTAGTTTGCAATATAACAACTGAATCGACAACATCACAGTTTTTGCACTAAAGAACGTAAAAATCGATTTAAACTTCACTTGCTTTGAGTTCATTTTGATTTGTTTTGATTTTATTTTCAATTCTCTTTTTCCAATTGAATTGTATTTTTAAGTAATTCAGAATTACTTTCCATTAATATATAGATAATTATTATTGAGTTAATTAATGTATTGTTTGAAGTGAACCCCAATTGTAAACTGGGGTCCAGACGCAGAGGCAGGCATTAAGACTTGTTTTATCATAACTTGATAGAAAAGTTGGCGTTTTTTAGAGGCGAGTAATGTATGCATTGTTAGTCAGAACGAAGGAACGAACTAAAAAGTTGCGAGTTGAGAAGTTGAGAAGTTGCGAATTGGTGATCAGTTGGCAATCATAGCCCCAAACAATTGTAATCTTCTGCTCGCCATCTCTTCGGTGGGAAACGTCAGGCACCGATGTGTGAGTTGTAGCGCTAGAATCACTGCGATTCCCACCCGACGGGCAGTTGGGGTACGACTGTGTGCACCAGACGTAGACGACTATTAATTAATTAATTAATTAATTACTAATTACTTGTTGAGGGAACGGTAGGTCTGATTATTGTCGACAACAATATACAGCAATCCATATATTGAGAGCTCTTATGGAAAGATATGATATGACATATATTTGATGATGTGATGACTTGACTGATGAGCGACACCAACACCGATGCCATTGATTGCAATGCGATGCCAAGGAATGGCTTCCGACCAGAGATATCAGTTCTGTACGTTTTTCACCTTTTTTGGTAATCTTTGCCAAATTAAACATCGATTTGTGTATAACTTATAGAACGTTGGAATCGGAATAATTGAACTAAAATATAATTGATTTTCAATTCGAAACAATTACTAAGTTTTGAAGATTGGAAATGATATAAACGAAAAGTTTGGAAGAGATCATGGCTTCGAAACAGCATTTTAAGTATTAATCTTTGTTTGAATTGGTTTTGTTGAATACGAATGTTAACACCAATGGCACTACACTTCACACAATTGACAGCAAAAGTCATTTTGATTTGTTTCACATTTCGTGTTATATTCTTATATATTCTTCAATACATATAACGGAATGTTTAGTTAAATTTTGATTTGAATATCACTTTATGTTAGACCAGTTCCACAACTTTCAGACAGGACAAGGAGACAGCGATCAAGGGATCGGAATGTCCTACGCGGGCGTCAGTTGAAACGCCACTCTTACGGGTTGTAAGACTTTGTGACTGACAGGAAGATAGACCAGCGATGGCACAAAAGTATCGTTAGTGAGCGACCCGTCGGCGTCGGGTTGGGTTATAAGGAATGGTTGCATTATAAACGAACCGGCATTTGGGGGGCTTTGAGGCATTGCGTACGTCATTGGAAGTTGCGGCGACTCCTCAGAGCCCACGCCCGTCAGCTGACCGCTGGCCTGGAACTGAGGGCCTCCGACGCTATCGCCATCACTACTGCCCCCCGACGGAGAGGCAGCCGATTCGGGGTTGTGGCGAACCAGTGATAACACTTCATTGGTCGCCGTTTCGGTAGACTTCCGCAGATTAAGCGGTGATTCCAACAGCTCTTTGTTGGCCAGTTGTGTGAGATCAGTAGCTGGACTTGTGGTCGGTTTGTTGTGGTTTTTGTTGATATGTATCTTAAGAAGTGTGTAGTTTCGGGTCGCAAACCCACAGTAAGAACAACGACAGACCTTATTAGCGGTCATTTTGCCCGAAGCCGTCGACAAAATGATTTTGCGGCTATCGCTGTGATAGACGTGAATGTGAGCCAAACACATGTCTCGCGTTCGGAACTTTCGGTTGCATTTCGAGCACCGGTAGCGCTTCACTCGGTTCGGCCGAACCAGAGACCTGTGCAGTGCTGTGTGCGACGAACCCGACGGAAACAGACGCGAGAACTTCGAGTCCAACCCAACCAACTTGTCTGATGAGGTAGAGTGTAGACCGCCTGAAGCTAACAGTGCTATTGCATTCATATCTCTGCCATTCAGGCCACTGGACCTATGATTTAAGAGATGCCGTTGAAGGGAATGGTTGTATCGGTAGGCGCGATGACAGACCCGACAGACAAACTTCTTGTCGGCTTCAGTGTTTAGTCGGGTGTGGCGTTTCTCGTGTGCGTACAGGTTGGACAGCCAACGGGTCGAGTAGTTGCAGTACGAACAGTGATATATTCGAGTCCCACATCCGGTTCTCTTACTTATAATACTCGACAAAGAGCTGGAGAGCAGTGTCGACGGCGCCCGGTCTTCTTTGACGACGGCTGTGCTGGTGGTGGGGCTGGTGCTGGTATTGATGCCCAGAGTGACGGTCGAGGAGGTGAGACAGCTTGAGATTGTAGGGCATGTTATTACACTTGTATTCAATTGATTCATATTAGAGCCACTGTTTATATTGCTATTAGTATTTGTGCCGTTAGTGTTGTTTGCGTTGATTTTGTTACAATTGTTACTATTGTTGATGTTATTAGTATTTATATTAATCGCATTATTAGTGTCTGTAGTGGTGTTAGTGCTGTTCAACGGATTAGAGATAGCAGTGGTTGGCGTCGACGTCAAAATTATAGTACTGTTGCTCATAGTGTTAGCACTGGAACTGTTTGGACCAATGCTTATGAATTTGTTGTTCATTATGTTGTTGTTAGCATTGAGTGATCTCTGAGAGTTGTGACTGTTGTGAATGGAAACCATTGCCATCGATGTGGGAACGGGTGATGGAGAGGTAGAGCCGTTCATTCGCGACTGGTGTGCAAGCGTCTGATGTTGTGACAAGTGTTGCGCCAATTGGGCCCCAATTGCTATCTGTTCTGATTTGATGGAGAGGTCAGTGGCAGTGTTTGTCGTTAGTTTCATTCCTGAGATATTGCCACTAATGCCCAACTCCTCAGCTGTGGTTCGATGATCTTTGACTAAATGGATGTGAAGGGCCACCCGGTCTGAGAAGGTCTGGCCGCACAGAATGCACATTCGACTCAAGTCCGCATTCGGTCCGGTCAGCGACAGGTCAGTTGGTCTCAGGGCTACGATGTCTGAGTGATCGTTAATCATATGAGTCTTAAGCCATTTAATGCTTTTGAATCTTCGCTCACAGAGAGGACACACTTCAGTGTAATGACTGAAATATCGGTTATTCGTGTCGTTCGGGTCTATGCCGTGCGCCGCCTGAGGCTCCCTATCAGTGCCGCTCAGAGCCATCGAGTTGTTGCTCGCAGACGATTCCATACCGTCTCTGCGCGGCTCCTTCGGCTGCGGTGGCTCTTCATATATGCCGTGAGTGTTCTGTTTGTGGACTTTGAGAAAGTATTTCGAACACAACTCCTTCTGACAGATATCACAAGTGACGCCACCAATGGTGCTGTTGGCCGAGGCCTCAACCGGGTGCTCATCGATGTTGATTCCGTGCATTTTCAGCATGTGAGTTTTCATAAAGTATTTGTTACACAACTCTTTGTTGCAGATATTGCAATAGTTACGTCCCGTCACGTTCCGGGTCTTGCCGTCGGCGCTCATTAGTTGAGCCGTTTGTGAGACCAGAGATTGTGGAGTCATTTGAGTCATTTGAGACATTTGGCTCATAGAAGGCATTTGTGATAACTGTTTGTTTGAGACCAATTGCATCGGTTGGGCCGGCATTTGAGACTTGTTTCGGTTCGGAGACATCGCAAGGTTTACCGCTTCGTCACTCGATTTTCGGTGTGAAGTGAATGGATGCGGAGACGTCTGGGGCGGGAATGGCGGTGGAGTAGTGTCGGTGGGCGTGGGCGGGCCCTCGAAGATGCCGTGAATGTTCTGTTTGTGAGTTTTTAGGAAGTATTTACTGCAGAACTCTTTGTGACAAATATCACAAAACGCTTCCGAATCACCCGATTGTAGACTCGACTGAACGAAAGGAAATGCCTGTCTATTGGCGTCGAAGAAGTTTCGCATAAAAGTGTTGGAATCCATGGGCGCAGAGTCGTCGGGGGCGATGACCCCGTGATCGTTCATCATATGCACTCTCAGGAAGTACTTGTTCTCGAACTCCTGTCGGCATAGGTGGCACAGGGCTTTGTCCAGATATGACGACGAGTTAAGCTCTTTGATCATTGTCTGCAACTTCTGTAGGTCTTGACTAGCTTGATCTGCATTGACACCCGTGCCTCCCGTACCCCCATTTGACTCGCACTCACTTGTCTGGCCGTTGCCACTGGTGTCAACATTCTGTTGCCTCACAACTAGGGCTCCGGTGGCGTCGGGCGAGTCTGCTATGCCCTTAGCTATGTTATCATTAGGAACTTCACTGCTGGCACCGGGACTCGAAGCCATTGACTTTCGAATGTCCTCTTCTTTAATGTACGGAATATTATGTGAATAAAATCTATGCATTTTCAGCAGATAATGACTGGCAAAAGGTCGCGAACAGTGGTCGCACTGGAGCTCCGAATGCATGCCAGACATGGCATTGAAGAAGTCGGAGCCGTTGGGGCCGTAACTGGAGGGGTCGCGCTGTCCCGGCTCTAGAAAGCTGTCGTCAGACATGTTGTTGCTGTCGTCCCCCTTATTGTCGCCGGAATTGCGTCCACTTTGAGACTTAGAGGAAGAGTTGGAATCGAAACTCATTCCGTGTTTATTGATTTTATGGGTTCGCAGGAAATACTTATTACAGAACTCTTTGCAACAAATCTCGCAAAACGCGTCCGCATTAATGACACCCATCTCTCGCAGCTTTTCAGGCGTGAAGACAAAGCTACCCGTGTCGCTAAGTGATGATATCGGCCCTACTATAGGTCTGGGCGCAGGCGAGTCGTCGGCGGCCGAGGAGGCCATGGATTGCAAGTGAGCGCTCGAGACGTTGGGTATCATCGCATGCATTGATTGCGGATAATGAGTAGTAAAGCGATGCGTTTGCAGTGATATTATGTTTGGGAACTCATGTTTGCATATTTCACACACAAAGCTATTTGATGGGGAACTGGTTTGTGAGCTCACCATTACCGGTGTCGGCATTTGCGGCGGTCGGTCCGGTCGCTCGGCGCTGGTCAGCGGTGATGTTGTGCTCACGGGAGTCGACACCCGAACCAATGCCATACATGTGTTGGACGAGACGGGCAGTGCGAGCGATGTGTTGACCAGGGGAGGGCTGGGAGAGTGACCAATACTGCCTTTGATCTGAGGCTCGTTACTGCAACTTCCCGGCGACGCCGAAGAGCTCTGGTGCGAGTGGTGAGGGTTGTTGGGGTCAGTGATTCCGTGAATCTTCTGCTTGTGTTTCTTAAGGAAGTATTTGTTGCAAAACTCTTTCTGACATATCTCACAATAGGACTCCATATTAATTACGTTCGATCGCACCGGAGTCGTCACTACCAGTGCGGTAGAAGTGGGCGTCAGACCAGCGCTGGACTGCAGTAAGTGTTGCATTTGAAGGGCCGCCGCAGCCGCTGCGGTCGGACTGCCGGAGCTGGTGTCGAGTCCGGTCGGGAAGAAGGGGCTGCCATAGCCCTGAGGCCCGACTAAAGTGTCCATTGAATAGATCCCGTGTTTGTTTGCTTTGTGAGTCTTAAGAAAATATTTGTTGCAAAACTCTTTGTTACACAGTTCGCAATAGGCCTCAGGATTGAAAATCCTTACGCCTCCAGAACTGACCTGTTGACCACCATTGGCATTGACATTGACATTGCTGACCATCGCAGACATTGACCCCGAGTTCGAGTTCCCTCCCGAGTTGACCCCAGTCGGCAGCATTGGGAACAGAAACGGCGTCATTGGGTTCGGAAACATCGCCAACGATATGGGCGCCGCACCCGGAGATGATGACTGACCACTTGCCTTTGAGCCGTCGCCCGCACCCGCACCCGAAGTGCCTCCGGACTGACTCATCGGTATAAGTGGAGGCATATTCGGTGGCATTTGAAACGGAAGGAAATTACTGCCAAAGTCTTTCACATTCGAGTCACTCGATCCGTGTCGTAGAGGTTGTGTCGCGTCGAACGACTTTCGCTCCGGTAGTCCGGACGGCGACTGCAGTGGACTGTTATTATTGCTGCCACTACTGGAACTACCACTCGGAGAGTCACTGCTATTGAATTTGTGTTGATTTTGATCGTATTTGCAGAGATCGCTCAGAGTTGGTCTCATTTGGTTCGGACCGTTGAGTAGAGACTTGTTGTTGAGCTGTTGCTGATGGTGTTGATGGTGTTGAAACAGCTGCCTCTCCAGCAGCTTCTGCACGTGCTCTTCCTCGATATGGGAGCGCAGGTCGTCGTCGTTACCGAACGGACAGTTACAGTGCGGACACAAGTGTTGGAATTTATGGAAATTCATAACATTGGCCACACTTTGCTGTAAGAGCTTTCTTCGCTCCAAATCGTCTTCGATGTCGTCGTCATTGCTGTCGTCATCAGAAGAGCTAAAACTACCCGACCTCTGGAGCTGAGAGGCAACCCGAAGGCCGGCGGCCACCAGACTCTCGTCGTCGTCGTCGTCCTCATCGTCGTCGTTGTCCTCTTCGGGACCGACCTCTTCGTCAAGTCCAATGGGAAGAACATTGGCCGGTAGTGCGGTCTGGCCATAGCGCACAGGGTTGCTCTGTTTGCGCCGTTTCTTAGTGGGTGGTTCTTCAACGGAACCGATTGCCGAGGAACAGGAGGGCAGTTGTGCCGCCTGTTGTGCTATGGAGGCAATCGAGTCGATCGAAGCCGACCGTACGCTCCGACAGGCGAAGCTGCTGTGAAGGTCGGGCGAGACATCCCTGCCGTCGCCGCCAATGCCGATGTGGTCCCTGTCCTCATGTATGTACATATTGGCTGCATCTCTGTCTCGGTTCGCCTGTCTTTGAATACCCGTAATGTTAACCGAAATATCAGAATTTGTGTTCACAACTGATGAGTTCATCATCACATCCAATGTGTTTCCATAACTTATTCAACGATTTTTATATTAATTTTTGCTTAATTTTGATTATTTTTCACTTTTATTTAAATTAATATATAATATATATATAAAAAGGTTATGACTTTAAAACTGAAAACTTAAAAACGACTTTTGATTTTGATTTTGTGTTGTGGTTCGTCTGCAGTACTAATTGAGACGTATGGGAGGCTGCGGCGGATGCTTAGTATAAACACTCGCTTCGATTCATTTCTAATGCTAAACGCCCTGCAAATGAAAAAAGTTTAACTTATTTTTGTTATTCTGTATATCAGAGCAATGGTATGCAATGGTAACAAAAATTCTCGCCAAAGCATAACATTAAGAAGAAGAGCAAAAGCATAATATAATGATTGAACAAAATAACGTCTAACACATCCTCTCTATCCGAATGATTCGTTGTTTAAGTCCTGAAATTTTTCCCCACAATCTGAGAGCAAAATATTTATGTTTTGAATAGATATAACAAAATGTTGAAAAGAAAGGCGAAAAAAGAGAAGAGAGTGCGAGAAGAGAGCAGTTAAGCTGTGAAACAGGATATCAAAAGTGAACGCTATTGCTTAAATAGTCTAGTTATCATTGCTGCTTGCTCTTCTCTTCAACACTACAACATTGCACTGCCAGAGTCAGCACTGCCAGCACTACAGCACTACAACACTACTGCAGTTCTGACTTGACTACAAGCAAAGACTATTTCGATAATAAGACACATCCCTATAACAGGAAAATTGTTTCATATAAACAAAAACTTTTGACACATATTGACACGATTTTATCAGAAATATTCTGTAAACAAATCTAATAATTGAACAATAGTTGCAATGATGTGAATGGCGTTATATATAGAATAACATGTTTATCAAATCAAGTCTTATGTAATTTATTTGCAGAAATGATTCGAAATGCATCTTAAAAAATAAGTCGACAAATCGGCAAAACGTCTATAATTCGATCAAGACACTAGTGCCAGTGCCAGTGCCAGTGCCGGTGCTAGTGTTAGTACTCGCGTCAAATATATTTTCATATTCTATGATGTAATTGCAATTATAGTATTCTAAGCTCTAAAAAAATATATTGATGTGAGCCTTAAGGCTAAATGTGATGAGTAGTGAGAAAATTATTAACGATTTTTAGTATAAATACAGTACTCAACGCATTGGTTAACACTTTCACTACTGGTGGCCATACATTAAACCAATTTATTTCGGATAATCTCATTGAATCTAAATGGTTGACCCGTTCTGGTCTGAAGCGATACTTTAATTCTTAAATACCTATTTCACAGATTAAACAACAACTAAAGTAAGACTTTTAATATAATATTCTGACAAATATTCAGATTAGACAACATCTGCAGAACTCGTTATAAATTTATTAAATATTCTGATATCAAATTCAACGCAGAATTTTGATAAATGTATTCTGTTTTGCATTTCAAGTCAAACATTTCAAATATGAATCTTAAAGAATATAAAGTGAATTAAAATATATAAAAAGCCAATAAAGTGAGGGAAAAAATAATGAGCTCTAAGTGAAAATAGAAACACAACGAATGCAATGCCTACTAAAAATTCCATTATATTAAATTGGTTTTTCTAAAATAGAGAAAAAATAGTGTATGTGAAATGTTAAATGACTTTTCATCATTTAAATTGAATTTCAACAACAGAATATAAAGAATAAAAAAGGCAAAAGAGAACTGTATAAGTATTAGACATTGCAATCAACAGCACATTTATTGTCGTTAACAATAATGGATGCAATAAATAATAAGTTGTGACTAAACAATATTTTTGCTTTTGACAGATAAACACCAAACAAATAATTGTTAATAAAAACATTGAAAGCAATTTTTAAAATTTTGAAATGCAGGTGCGTTTAAGACAAAAACCTAAAATTTACGGCAATTTTCGTTTCTCATAATAAGAAAGTGATTACAAATGTTAAAAATATGTTAAAAAATATTTGTGGCATAAATAGGCTGTAAAGTGAACACTGGATACTGTTTGGACTATAAATTGCAAATTCATGCAATTATTGCAAACGATAACAACTTTTTTGTCGGACTTTACAGAAAGTATATGACTTCATATGACTTACTCATGAAGTTATGAAGAATAATGAAGAAAAACAAAAAATAAATTACTAATAATTTATAGATTTTAGTCCCTAATAGAATAGAACTTTTTTCTTTTTTCCGCAGACTATCAATCACTATAAAACTTTACATACATAACAAAAAACACTGACTTTTCATCTAAAATGTAATCAATTTTTAGTTACAGTGAAGAACAATATCAAAATCCATTAATGACATGAAAAACATAAGTTCATTACTTTATTTTCGCAGCAATTTTTTTAAAATATCGTTCAAAAAAAATTTTCAATTTCTATTGCATTTGTTTTTAACATGTATTTAAAAAATAATAAGAAATCGATTGGAATGACATTAGAGAGCGAATGATCGCAAAGCTATAAAACATTGGTTTAAAATATATATATATATTTATATATATCTATCTATCTATATTAATATATTATAATAATATTGAAAAGTTTCAAAAGTTAGTCAAAGAAGGAAACAGGTGTTTTCAAATACATGAATGTTTTTATATGTTTTATTCTAATTTTTTATATATTTTTTTGTTCACTTCTAATGAAAAAAAAATTCAAAACTGCATTACTTTATACTTATATTAAAAACTATTAATAAAACAGTTGAACAATTTAGAGAGATAGAAAAACATTAAAAAATGACTACTAATTACTTTTGGGTCAAAGTTTTAATGTTTTTCTATAATATATGCAATGCTTATCATTTGTATAGTTCGAAAAATTTTTCACATATTCCGCACTATTCTGACAGCAGCTGATATAATATGGATAAAAATTTACAAAATATAATACACGAAATACACAACAGTTTAAAAAATAGTATACATTGTACTAAACTCTCATCGATACCGAACTGTACTGTACTGTTCGGTGCTTTCAATACACAGTATATTGTATTCTATTCTATAACAACATTAAGTATTAAATATATATGAGTTTAGATAATAAAATATGAGTTCAGAAAAAATAGTCTGAAAATGAAAGAATGTAAAAATGCATGACTGGGTTTATGGATAAAATAGCAGAGAGCAGAGAGAGACCAAGGGGCAAGAAGAGAGGTTAGGGAGAGCGAACGGCCAGAAATCGAAAGCATAATTTTTATAATGGGTGGGTCTGACGGCTCTGACATTTCATTTTAAATTAAATAACACGTTCCCAGTATTGCACTAAAGTCTTAAATAAAAGTTAGAACAGTTAAGGGATAATAGTTTTTATGCCTGTTTTTAGACACTAACTAAACATTATATAAAACAATAATTTATAACAATGATAGCTCAGGAAATCATACGCATATATGATATACATGTATAAAACAGTTTACTATTTATATCTAATGATGATATTTAACCTAAAATTCAGTTCCAATAATAAAATGTTGCAATAATTTATTGGTTTTTATAAGTGGACATAAGTGGGAAATTAAATTTGAAATTATTAATCAAATATTTATATAGTGTTATATAATTTGATGAATATTTATATTAAGTTAGTTTGAATGCAAACAACACATGCGCCTAAGGAATGGCATAACGACTAATTATTTGAATGTATGGGACAAAGAGTGGCAAAAATGAAAAGTTTATCACATCAGGTATGAACTAAGAAGTATAGCAACGCCTGCATCTATTGTACGCCAGAGCAATGTCAGAGCACTGGTAGAGCACAGCTTGTTCTGTATGTATGTGTGTGCTCTGTGTTATGCTGTACGTCTATGTGTTATGTGTCGGCCGACACAACGCATCATTAACTGCATGTAAGGCATGTATAGCTAAGGCTAAGGCGCATACAGTATATCAAATGGAAAGTTAACTCGAGTCGAAAGGTATAGAACGCCATATAAACACAAATTTCTTCCATCCCTTTATCCAAATGTTGGCAACACTTAGAACATAGAGTTGTGAACATATCGTACACTTTGATCACATCATCATAAGGACATATTCGCCTCAAAGCAATTGGTTGTGCAAACACACAGTACCTGTGCTCTAGTGAACGCTCGGCTCATTCTTCTCCATAAGCATCAGTGATGCGGATTTCCTCTTATCATAAGCAGAAATGACAAATGATACTCATGTGCATAGACATAGGGCAATCATCCAACACCTTAACACAATTATCAATACAATCACATTATGACAACACTTTCAGCATTTGCTCAAAACTATTCTTTTTTATATTATAATAACAACGATATTATCAAAACAATTAGAAAAGAGAAAAACGCTAAAAATGACGACAAAAATATCCACAAATAATTAAAAAAGAGTGAAAACGACTTTGTTATCTCAAACCTACCTTTGATGCCTGCACTGCATGTGTATGTGTGTGTGATGTGAATGCACTTCAAAATTCACTCAATAGTAGTAGTGATATAAACAACAACTACAGCACAACCTCTGCAGCACTCGCTTCGGCCTCTATCGCACAACTAAAGCCAAATTCGGTTCAGTTTCGGCTCAAATAAGTTGGAGAGTATGCGAGAGGAGAAATGCGGACGTATTGGCAATAGTGCTGCTCTCATGCCTCACAAGCCTGTGCTGCCTATGTTGCCTATGCTCTGCACCACAAATGCTAGTGAGCGGCGCACTAACTCACCAGACGCTCAGCTCATGCAAACACTCATTCCTCACTTTTCACAACTATCCTCATGCCGAGCCATGCCGAGCCATACCATACCATACCATGCAAAACCATGCCTGCCTTCCATACCACACCATGCCACACATTTCTCTCTTTCTCTCTTTCTCTCTCTCTCTCTCTCCCTCCCTCCTGCTCTCTCTCTCTCTCTCTCTCTCTCTCTCTCCCCAATCGGCGCATTTCAAAAATAAAATCAAAATTTTTTATTCTTTTCCCTTAAATAAACACTTTTTACTAAATTGTTTTCAAATTGTTTTCCTGACAAAAGATGACAGAAAAACAGCAAAAACGCACAAAGACTTAAAACCATATATCATATTAAGTGGATATTAATGCCGACATAAATGCATTAAAAAATGAAATTAAAAAAATATTAATAAAGTTTGAAAAAGTTTTTTAATTAGCGAAAAAGTTTTGTTTTAATTAAAAAAGCAAAGTTTGTAAAACATTGAGAAATATGATCGAAAAAAGTGTCAAATTATTTGATAAAAATAGTTATAAAGAGAGACAAGAAATAAATAAATTAAAGAGAGAGAGAGAGAGAGAGAGAGAGAGAGAGAGAGAGAGAGAGAGAGAGAGAGAGCAGGGGAGAGAGAGAAGGCGAAGAATTGTTGTTTTGGTTTTAAACTGTTAGAGAGTCTGAATCATAGATTTGGTGTTTATGTATACTGAGAGTGGGTTCGGAGTGAATAGCGATGTAGCGATGCGGTGATGACCGCTCCCTAGCATAGCATGGATGGCATCGGTGGCATCACTGGCTTTACTGCTTTTTAAAGCAGTTTCTAAGAGCTCTAACACAGCGATCGCGAAGTGTAAGCAATAGAGTAATGCATTGCTATATAGAAACCTATACTCCGTTCGCTCTACGCTTTGCTCTCATCTTTCATATAATATAAATTTATCAAATTATTGATTAGTTTTTAAAAATGCTAATAAAGTAAAACGTGGCCGAGAGTGAAAACCACAAAATTGGACGTCACACCACTTGACTGACATTGATGTCAAAAATTTAAAATTTCAGTAATTAAATAGTTTTAAAATTGACAATTACTTACATTACTGTATCTCTGCTCCAGTGAAACATTACTCCCCTTCGCAGCCATTTTTGTTAATGTTTCGAAAGGGAAATAGCCTTTTCGCAAATGGGAGGGCGTTATTGTCAGAGTTACTCATTTCAAATTTTTATGAAAAAATCAATACCAGAATAGCCATTGCTTTTACTTTTATTCCTCACCAAAAACACCACTTATTCTCTATTTCTAACACTACTGTTATTGCCATCCATTGTTCAAAACTTCACCAAAACATTTAAATCTCTCTCTACTCCACAAACTCGACTCGACTCAGCTCTATCTCTCTCTATCTCTCCCTCTCTCGCGCGCGCTCTCTCCCTCTCTCAGACTGGGAATTAATTTTTAATTATTTCTCAACTTTTCTTCTTATTCTTTAAACTTTTTTTCATCTTTGCTTTAATTATAAGATAAAATTGTGTTTGGCTACAAAAGAAAAATTTCGTTCTCAAGTTAATACAAAAATTCCTTTTGATTAATTAATTTTCCACTTATGAAAACCTATCACTTCTTTTGTGAGATCGAAAAAATTATTAATAATAAGAAAAAATTTAGAATTAATATCAGAGAGAAAGAAGAAAAACGAACTAATCAGACAAGAATATGATAAAAGAATTTAAGAGTTTTTCAATGCATACACAAAAAACTGTTTTCTAATGTTAAGCCTATCTTATATTTGAATTGGGATTTAAGATAAAGTAAATGTTTAATTGTTTTAATCAAATAAATGCCAGAAATAAGATATGCATATAAAGAGCCGAAGAGCGTATGTGCGCCAAAATGCCGGTACCGTTGCTGGACTCGGTTGCCTTGGTTACGAGAGCACAAAACGCTCTTGCTTCAACTCCAGAATCCATTCAACGTTTTTCAGATCAGATTTAAATTTTCTTTTTCAAATCAAAATAATTTACATAATAATAATTTTAACAATCAATTAATTGAAGCCAAACTCTTAGCCTCAAGTCTAGAGAGAATTTTTTATTTTTTAAAAAGCTGAATAAAGAGTTCATTAAAGCATATCTATTAATTAATAATCAAACAAGTTCATTGAACCTTTTTTGCCCCTTTCAAGTAGGTTTGCCTGTAGTGCGGCTCAACATCTGCTATACAATGGTGTACTTTACTAGACTTGCGCACAAAGCAGTAAATGTGACCAAAAGGCAGATTAATATTTGAAATGTTGTGCAAATCAATTGTTTTTTCAATTTTGACTTTACAAATGTGTGCCATTAATAATGTATATATGTATGATAAATAAATTAAATGTCATTTAATGAACATATTTGTGAAAACCGAAAGGTAGGCAAACGATTGAACAAACGATATGTTTATTTAGTTTTAAAGTTTAGTTTAAACACTAATAAACGAGTTATCAGTTTGTGTTCACTTCACACATGCATTCAATTGACATACGATCAGCTGATCTGTCGCTCAAAACAAATATCAATTCAAAAAAAAAATTTAATATTTATTTTTGCTTTTATTCAATTTAAATCTTACCAATGACTCCCTTATCACTAAAGTTCAAGTTTTTTATATTTAATTTTATTTTTTTTTCAATAAAACACTCGAAAATTAATACTTTATTTAATCAATTGATCGTTGATTTGAAGCCAGAAATTAAGTTTTAAAAAGTTTTTCAAACTTTTTGTTTATCAAATTTTTTTATGTGCGATAATTTATATCAAAAAATATTTTTTGTTTATAATTGAGTTCTTTGTTTCTAATGGAAAAACATTTGGAAATTTTATTTTTTAATTTTGTTAATTTGTTTTAACGGAATAGTTATTAAATTTGAGAAAAAAGTTATTAAAAAATAAGTTAAATTGAATCCGATTTGAGTTCAAGGCTTTACACATAAAATATATTCAATAATTAAATAATACATTCATTCAAATGCTTTCACTTCTTAAAAAAAATAAATTTTTTATTTAATCTAATTTTTGAGATAAAATAAAAATTTTTATTATTAACAAACTTTTAGTTTCAATGCATAACAAACTTATGTATAATATCTCGGAAAATGTCGACAAAAAAAGTAATTTATGATAAGCTCTCTATTTGTTTGTTTCTGACTTGAATTCAAACAAA
The DNA here is from genome assembly GCA_034693685.1 of Belba bartosi. NCBI lineage: Eukaryota > Metazoa > Arthropoda > Arachnida > Sarcoptiformes > Damaeidae > Belba > Belba bartosi. The sequence continues at coordinate 21,874 of JAQFXP010000022.1, read as the reverse complement.
AAAGAAACGTTAATTCAAATTAAATTTATTACAATATTTGTTTGCAATCATTTGTTTTATAATGAATCACAAGTTTTTTTACAAAAAAAAAGTTAATAATAATAGGAATACTAATCATTGCTATCTTTTTTTAGAATAATAAAAAAGTTTTTGCTCTCATTTAATAACTTTTAAAAAACTTCATCAATATATAGACAAAATGAAGATTTTTTTCGCTAAAACTTTATTTTTTGATAATATCTTAAATTACGGAAAAAATTATTTTTAATATTATTGATAGACTTTGGACTTTTTGTGTGTGCATTATAAAGAGCAAAACCTCATTCAGTATTAATAGTATTAATTCATTTTACATTACATTTTCAAATTAAACTGAAGGCGGACTCGAAAACTGAAAATTCAGTTTTCAAAGCCTAAAAAATAATATAATACGAGAAGAAAAAAATTGATAAAAAGGGCGTATTTTTTAATTTGTGATTCATGTCAGCGAACACATTAATTTTGAAAATTTTCGGCAATAATTCATCGAAAATCATTTTCTCTCTCTCTTCTCTCTCTATCTAAAAAAACTTATGTTTTTCACTGTTGTGTGTCTTGTATTGCGTTTAAAATTTATGCAATACATGAAAAAACATGAATTACTGATTCTTATCTATCTCTCACAGAATTTGTTTTGTTTGTTATCAGAACAAAAAAATGAGAATTCTTTCGTTGTATTTATATTTTAATATAAAATTTTTTGGTTTTTTCTCTATTTTATATTCCTGTGTAATATACGGCTTATTATTTAAAAATACTGTTCATTAAATAATCGGTTGCTATTCGTTACCGAAAATGCTTGAATTTTTATAATAACATTTAATACGGATTTAATTGTTGTTGTATTTTGTAAATGTTTTTTGTTCTCTGCGTTCTCTCTCCCTCTCTCTCCCTATGTTTTCCCATGAATTCTGTTCATTATTATTGTCGTAATTTTTATTATTATTATAATTTATATATATTTTTCTCTTCACAACTATTAGCTTGTATTGCATTTATTGCATAATTTAATAAAATCTAATTTAAATTCTGAGTATCACCTGAGAGACGATTAGTTTAAATATTTTTCAATTGTTTTATATGATTTATTTTTTAAAATAAAAACTTTTTAGTTTTCGTTTTTTTAATTTTCTGTTGCGAACAATAAAGAAAATTCTGAACAGAATTTGATAATAAATGAAAAAAATATTCATAAATTTTGGGTCAATTATGGCTTTGAGTCTATATAAACAATTCAACTCTTGTTTTGTTATTTTGTTTTTTCTTAATGAAATGCACCCAAAAATTTATTGAAAACTTTTAAATTAAAATTTCTAAAATATTTCTTTTGCCCTGAAGTTGGGTTTTGTGTTTTTTCTTTCCAAACAATAAACTTGGCCTCCGATTGGCTTTTCTTTGGTTTTTATAATTATATGTCTTTGAAATATTGAAAATTGATTTTTAAAACATTGAATAAAAATAATTTTCTTATCAAAAATTTAATCTGCTTTCAGGTATTAATTAATTTTATTTGCAGTCAATTAGACCCGTATTTGTAATTTGTTTAAAAGTTAAGTTTTTTTTGTGTTAAAAAATTTTAAAAATCTATTTAAAGCTCAAATGCGGGCAACAGTTGTTTGAAATTGTTCTTAAAATATACTTTGGATTAAAAACTATTTTAAATTGATTTTTAAAGATAAAGATTTTTAGAAATAGAATATCGTGTTATACTAGAGCCCACATAAATCATTTAAATTGTTTCTTATTATTTCAAACTTTTTAAACAACTTTTAAATCTAGACATTTGTAGATATTGAACGTCATTCAAGTGTTTTTAAATTAAATATTTATTTCTTTTGAATACAATTTATCAATCATTTGATTTTTGTTTAAAAAAACAGAATATTTTCCATTAAATAAAAAATACTTTTAACAATAAAACTGATTTTTATCACTGAATTATCACTTCATAAGTGAATATTTTTGGAATAGTTTTGTTTGTCGTTAGAAACGGAAAGTTTAAGAAAAAAGAAATCAAAGTTTTATATCAAAAGATATATTTGTCTAAATAGTATCACTAAAAACAATCTTATTATTAGTCATAAATTCTTTTTAAATCTATAAAAATTAAGTTTTTATTAATGTTAAAAAATGAATTTTATATAATAATAAACATTAGATTCAATTCATTAAATATAAATTTCAAAGTTTGCGATTAAACTGAAAATAAAAAACTACTGAATTCATTGGTTCGAAACGAAAAGATAAAAAAAAAGTTTTCCATAAATTTATTTTCAAGCAATTAAATATTTATTGTATAAAAAAGCAATAGTTTAATGCATTTATACAAATTATTTTTTAATATCATTATCAAAAAGTCCAAAGTTTGCAACAAAAATATAAAATGAAAATAAAATAAAGTTTTTCACATTCTCTGCACTAAAATATAGACAAATATTTTAAAACCTATAATAAAATGCGAGATAATCAGACTTTAAATTAGATAATAAAATATAATAATTTTATGCAGTATTTAATTGAATACTTCATTCAATTAGTGCCGCATTTATTATTGCAAACATTTTTTGTTTTACTTTATTTCCAAACTGTAAACATGTTTTTTCAAACCAATAATTTGTGTCCGAACCTATCCCTTTGTATTTTAAAATTTCTCAAATATTTGGCAATAAATATAAAAAAAATTTGAAAAATAAGAAAAACTAATTTCAAATTGGCAATTAATTTTCACCTAGAATGCTTGCTTGCTTGCAGTCGACCGAAATTTTCAGCTCAAAAAAACTCAAAACCATTTTTTAATTACTTATTAATATTAATGAGTCATTATTTAAAATACAGGAAAACAATTTATTTGTTAGCTTTTTGTTTTATAAATATATTTATATTATATTAAATATTAGTTTTATTTTTATAACGAAAAATAACTAAACATTTCAATCCGTTTCGACAGTAAAGGATTTGGAATAAAGTTTTGTTTTGTAATCGAAATTTGTTAGAAATTTAATTCCTTTTTACGAACTTTTTTTTAAAACAATTTATTCATCAGAAAAGAGTAATTTATTTCGTTTTAGTTAAGATAAGCCTCACATACATTAGGAACTGATTTTTGTTCTTTCATTTCAATAGCGTTTAACTTCAAAAATTTGTACATAGTTTGAAAAATTTGATTTTTGATTCTTTTCGCAATTCTTTTTTAGACATCGATCTCTAAAAAAATCAATCATTAATTAGAAATTAAAAAAGATTAGAAAAAATTAAAGTTAAGAAAAAAGTTTAATAAATGATTTTTCACGTAATTAAGTTCAAACAAGAGAAGACTTTTTTTGCTTCGATATAATTATTTAGTTTAATATCACATTTTGATTAATTTTTTTTAGCAAAATTGGGAAAACTTTTCGGTGAAGAAAATGGCATTTTTGCTAATAATCAGTTGTGTAATTAAAACCGAATTACCTATTATTTGATTTTATTTTTTAAAGAATATTTTTTTAGTCGTCTAATTGAAAATAAGCAAAATTATAATTAGTTTTTCTTTACCAGAGGTTTTAAGTCATTAATTTTGTTTTGAGGTTCCGATAGTAACAACATATTTGTCAAAACTCCCAAAATATTGAATTTAATCTATCATTAGATGGACTACGAGAGAGAACGAGTGAAAAATAAAATGTAAACTCGAAAAACGATTTCTTATCTCAAAATAAGATGTTTTCACAAGTTATTCGATATCTTTTAAAAATTTACTTGGCTCTCTCTCTCTCTCCCCCTCCCTCCTTGTGCATTAAAATTTTATTTTCTAATTTAAATATAATCTAAAACTTAAAACTAAAACTAGCATGTACGTATGTATGTGTGTATGTAGTATGTATGGAGTAGTATGTATGGCATGTTAAATTTGCTAAATTGGGATTAGTTGGGCAATTGGAGTGCGTAGAGAATATGTAGAATTTAATGTATTATCCAAATTGTTATAATTACTTCTCAATAAATTATTAATTTGTTGTATATTCTTATCAGAATTCCGGCGACGCATCCGCTTAAAAACATTATTGATTATGAGTTTGAGTCACTTTGTTGTTTAATTCTCAAATTTCTTTTCTAACCGTTTTTAATTGGATATTATAATGAGGCCATGCCTTCCATGCCTTCATATAAATAAAAATTAACGAAAAATTCTATTTCGGATTTTTTTCTCTCTTTCTCTCTCCCCTTGCCTTTGATATTAAAGAACTTTTTTAATTCCAGAATATGAACAAAAATTTAATATAATTAATATGCTTTCAAAAATTGCGAGTTTATTGTTCTTTAATAACAGCCAATAAATAATATTTAAAAAAAGTCATATCAGGTCTGAAACAGAACAATGAGAAATGAGATTTTAGAAGAATTTTTAATAGAGACTCAAAAATCTGATGATAGCGTTAGTCATAATATGTTTTTTGATAACATTTTATTTTGTAATCCTCTTTATTATTACAAAAAAGGATTGAAACGCTTTTTTAGTGAAAAATTTTTATAGTTCTCAATCGGAATACGACTTCTAATACTGTAAAACACACTTCTAATACAGTACGGTATGGACGGAGTGAAGAGTATTTAGCAAAATAGCAAAATCATATTCATTCGTATGCACTTAGGGGTGGTTTTGGCGATAATTGCCAAACAGATAGTGATTGCCATAATAGAGAGACTAATAATTACTATTTACTACTGTTTATCGCTATCGAAAACCAATCATAACATACATAATGTTGTGTAGACTTACAGTTATGAAGTATCTCATTGATGTACCCAATGCTTAACGCCATGTGCTCTCATCTACACAACAGACACAGCAGACACTGTACTCTATGGCCATTCCGTTCATTTACACAAACCCTGTGTTTCAGTTTCAAGTCATTCACATTTAATAGAGTGTTTCGAAACTTTTGACACAAACTTACGCTTTAAGTGAAACATAAACTATGTTTTGGTTAGCGTTAGAGCACAGCATGACTTGGGATCGCGTTTCGAACAACTCTTTTTCACTCTCTTTCTCTTCAAATCATTTCTAACTTTACTTAATATTTTCCAATTCGATGATAAACTCGTTTGATATCGATATCAACAGATGATTATCACTTAAACAATATGTCAAATGAATAATAGAGTTATATTGGAAGTATTTGTGGAAAAGCAGGAAATTCTGACTTAACGTAACTAAACATTTAAACATTTAATTGTTTTCGTTGAAAGAGTTGTGAATTTTAAGAATTTCAACCAATGATTCATTAATTACGATCTTATTCTTAATACTCTAATAATTCTGATAATACCTTTGGAGATAAGTTAAGAGAATTTTATATTTTTTATATTCAACTAATCAAATAAAAATGGAATTTCATTGGGAATAAATTTTCAATAGTCACAAGTGATATAAATTTGTTTTTCACTTCAATAAAAATCAATTTGTTTGCCAAACAATAATTTCATAATTTTTTGATTAAAATTCAATATAAATAAAATTTCAATTATAGAGAATTACAAAGCATTTGTTTGAATGATGAAAAAATAGATTTCAACAAAAAAGTCTAATTTATTTTTTAGTTAAAAATAACTTAAATAAATAATTTATCACTAAATTTATTGTTTTTATCATTTCCATTGACGCCACTCTTTGTCTTTCTATGGAAAACAATCTTTAAAAAAGCCAATCATCCAAAACGGCTCAACTCACTTCTACTCTGTATTACAATTTAAGTCTTTCTAATCAACAATTAGTTTTGATATTTAGAACTATTTGCACTCATATCCACAAACAATGACTAATTGTTCGACTTATCCTTATTTTTTTAATTTGGAAAAATTAAAATTATTTTTGACTTTTTTAAAGGGATATCCGATTCAATTGAAAGTTTTGACATTTTAAACACTTATAAGCACTATATAAACTAAGAATAAGTATATTTACATTTATATACTTATTTATATATATATTTAATATTATTATATATAAAGTTTAATATATATATTAAAAAGTTTGCACAAACCTCACAAAAGTCGTATACCGAATGTCTTAGTGAATCTGAATGAGTTGTTGATCAGTTGGATCAGTTGAATGAATCGGATATAATATGATATTTTGTGTAGTGTAGTTGAGAAGCACTGGAAAGAGTTGTTTCACACTTAGTTAAAAGTTAGTTCCGAAACAGCTTTCCTTCAAAGCTCTGTCGCACTGACTTGAGAGAGAACTTTGGCTTTTGCTACTCAACGCTCAAGTTTTTCTTTAATAACAAAAGTTTTTGTTGTTTTTCCCGAATATAGTATCTATTATCAGGAAAACTATGAAGAAGTGATTGTAGTGAATGATAATATGCTTAAAAAGACACGATATTTATATATAGTATTTATTAATATACAGTTCGGTTATATTTATGTATAAATTGTCAGTGAATTGCCAGCAGTTGAACACTGAATGTCATATAAGGTTTGACTCGCATTCTGTCAATTCTGTGAAGAAAAAAGAGAAACAACAGTGAGTTATGTGTTATGTGTAGTGAGAGTGAGTGAATGAGTGAGTGGGGGAGAGGAGGAGGAGAGCATGAGAGAGGAGAAGAGAGGAGAGGCAGAGACACAAAATCAATTACGCATTTCAATTATAAAATTTTCAGTCGACAATAGAGCGGCAAAACGGCTCGAATCTAATAAATAAATTCATTCCGTCATTTCATTTGATAATTTTCATTATTTTCATTATTATTATTATTAATTCAAAATTTTAATCTGAATTTGCAATTTCATCACTACTACTACAGTAGCGTTTGAACAGTTAGTGTTTGACTGAGCGGTGCTGAGCGATGATGAGGCAAAATGTTTTGCCAAATGAAAGTACTGAATGTCGAATCGATTTGCGGTTTTAATTCCAATTTAGAGTTAATGCTAAACAATAATAATATTTTTTAAATTCTCAAAACTCTTGAGTCTTTTCAGTTAAGGCAAAATGTGTTTATTCGACAACTGTTTAACTTTAGAGTGAGATATAGTGAACACTATTTAAACAATTTTTGATATATTAGTGAAATTCATACAAATTTCTAATGTACTTCAAAAACGTCTTTTAGAATTAAATAAAGTGAACAGTCGTTATCAACACAATGTAATACATTTAGAGCTGTGGTAACAAACAGTTTTAGTGATAATTTTGAAACTTTGAAATGCAATCGAGAGCTTTTAGATTGAGATAAAAAGTTTAGTTTAGTTACTCAATACGTTTAAATTTGTAGTTATGTAGTCGTAGTCATATTTTTTATATTTCATACAATTTTCAAATACATAAATAAGTTACTTTGTGTTTTACGACAACAACATTGCCAAACTACATCTAGCTAATTTTTATTTTGCCATTATGTTTTTGATTTATCGAATTTTTAAAAATTTAATTGAGGAAAGAGTTTAAGATATTTTGCCTGGTTTTGTTTGGTTTTAACATAACTTTTAATTAAGAATTTTTACAATTATTTTACATATTATTCGGAATATTAAATCAAAACTTATGATTAGACCAAGTTACTTTAAATAAATTTTAATTTTAGAGGTATCAGGACATTTTTTTATTTTAAAAATTTTGAATTAAAAATGTTTTGGGCAAATTGTAAATTGGCAAGAGAAACAATGTCCATTCGCAAGGTATTTGCATATTTACAATATATATACGCTTATTAACTAAATCTATAAATTTTATCCCAAACGCTATGCAAACTATGATAAAAATTAAAGCGTTTTTTGCTGATAACAAAAATGAAAAGCTCTAAAAGTATATAAAAGTAATTCGTTGTGAAAAATATTTTCATCTTTTATTATTGAGGACCACTTATACTGAATTTTGATAACAATTTCAAGTGATCTGATAACTGATAGATTTTTTAGAGTTTGAATTTAACACAAAAATCCAAACTTTAGATATTGTTATTTAAATTAAAATTTCTGAAAGAATGTATTCATTGTTTTCATGGTTTTTGACAAAAAGAAGACTCTTCTCGAGCGACTCATTTGCTCTAATTTTATAGTGTTTACAATGTATTTGCAAGTATTGTAAATCATTTTAAACTCATTTTTACAATTCAGTTGTCGTCTAAACATTTAAGAGTATATATATATATATATAATATAAATATGAATTTATATCTCTAAGAGCTCTACGTTTTTATAGTTAATAATTCATTGAAATTTTTTGTTAAAGTTTTATTGCGTTTTATTGCTTTTTTAATATTTAAAACTAATTTTCCTAAAATTTTCTTCTAATCTTACAAAACATTTTTTGACGACTGATTCGCACACAATGTTTGCATTTGTTTGAAATGATTTTATACGTCGGGAAAAACGTAGAGACGAATAAAGTTATTTAAAAAAGCTTTTCATAAATAAGTTTTCAATGATTTTTGAAAGATTAGTCTCTAATGCTCACTAAAAGTGTCTGTTTTTCCATTCCATTGCATTTAATGTATGTAAAGAAAGCATTTCTTTCTTATATCTGTTATTTTTCATTTTTTGATTTTTTATTCGCGATTTGATGTTTAAATTTTCATTTTTTTGCGTTTCAATTGAATAAAATTCAATGATTTTCATATTTCAATGACTTTACTGAATAAATATTTAATAGAGTTATCATTTAAGAGATAGGACTCTAAAGTATTTTTAGTAAATTTAATATCAGTTCTCGAACTCTGTTTATGCATAGCTATAGAATAATTCAAAAACTTTTTCCGAATAATAAATTGTCTAATAATCTAAAAACAGTTACTCTTTGACCAAAACATTGTTTTCATAATTAATGATTGCATTCATATATCAAATTCGATAAGAATAGCCATCAAAGAGTGGGTTTCATAGGAAACAAACGCCAAAACAGTTAAAATAGGCTTACCTTAGCTGGCAGTGAGGGCCGAGAGAACGGAGAAATAAATAAATTTTGAGTCAGACGTTGTTTACAGACTTGTATTTCGCAAATATTAATAATATTCAGCGGTTTAGCGAAAATTCAATAATTGTTTTCACGCCTTCGTTGGTCTGATTGAGAAGATTAAGCAATTACTGAATTACTGACAGATTTGAATGAATAGAATTGTCGACTGGAGTGCAGTTCGTTTGGAATTGGACTCAAAAGGGAATTGGAGTCGTCGGACAAATAGTGGTTTTTCACAATAAGTTAAGTTATGAACCGAGTGGTCAGTCGACTCAATCGACTCAATTGCTTCTCATTCAATGATCCCAATCGTATCGATGGTCTGGTTTGTGGCACTAATTGTGCCGAAAGTGGACACAACTACTAAACGTCGGTTCAGTGTTTGCTTTTGTGCAAAACAGAGACTCTTTTCTATGTGTTTTATATACAATAATTTGTTTCACATGGAGACCATGCGTCACATCTGATGAACGGGAAACTCCTAACTGGCATAACCTCTTACTTGATTGTGGTTCACCACTGTCTGTCTGCCCGCTTAGCACAAGCACTGCACCACATGCTTGAGCACCAAATACTACGATAATTATAGTAATAGCCGTACAGTTTGTATAGTTTAGTCATTGAAAAGTTTGAGAAAACAATAACAAATTTATCGCTTCTCACAATGTTTTAACAATGTTTCAACAATGTTTCTTGGTCGACAGAAACAAAGATGAGAAAAGTTTGCGTTTGGTTAAGATTTCGATAAATAGTTGGCTAAACGACTGAATCACACGATTTGACGCTTTTAACCAATCTTTTCTTTTCAAGTTTTCATACACTTTGCTGTAATAGTTTGTGAAAAGTCAAGTCAAGTCAAGTCAGTGTAATATTGATAGTTAAGTTTGTAATAGTATGCCAGAGCTGAGCACTCACTTGTCAGCATCAGTACTGTTACTACTATTACTACTACAGTATTACTGTATAACTGCTATAACTGTAAGCAGAGTTGCATTACTATAATGTGATAAATGTATTCATTCCACAAGTAGTGCAGCTTTTTCTCAATAAGTGATCTTCACATTAGCGATAGAACACCTTTGAGTAAACAGATCTCTCAGATCTCTCTGAGATGTTCGGTAAGTGTTCACGACTTGACACAAAAGGTGTGCAAACTCTTGGTTCAGATGAATAACTTAATAACTGTAATGAGTCAGTGATTATGATCCGCAAAACCGCACCAAACAATTGAACAGTAATTTAAAAATTAAAGTTTTGATAGTTTAGGCGATGGCGATGAGTGCGCTCTGAAATAAGATCGTTGCACGAGTCAGAGCTTAATTAAAAATGCTCACTGGGTGCTCATGGCGCTTGCACTGGTAGATATGGTTATTTTAGATATACATACTGTACATACAGCTGCAATTAGAGTGTAGGAAATTATTGGTTGTGTATTAAATTTGATTCAGGAGAGGCAGAGAGTGGAGAGAGTGGAGAGCTGTGCCGCACTGCCTCTGCTGGTGCTGGAGAGAGCGCGAGAGCGACTCTTAAAATATTAATTTTGTCGGAGCAACGCTAAATTTAATTAGATCCTCTTTAGCAATAACAACGCCAAGGCACAAGGCAGGAAAGGGGGCCGGCACTAGTGTTTGCCCACAGTTTTTTAAAACTTCTAATTACTTTCTCTCTAATATTATAGCCATAGCTCAGCTCTCTCTCTCTGTGTGTATGTGTGTGTATGCAGTACTGGGCGCAGCTCTCTCTCTCTCCCCTCTCCTCTCTATTTCTCTCTCTCTACTCCCTCTCCTCTCTCTCTCTCCTCTCTCCACACTTTGCACACATTCTATACTATATTTATATACAGTATAAGTACGGTATATGAGTGGAGAGCACTGGGAGAGGAAAGAGTGAGAGAGTGAGTCGAAGAATGAATTAGAAGAAAATAAAGCTCTCCCTGAACTGAACCCTTCCTTACTCGGGTAGAGATATGTTATGCATTGAAAAATATATGGCATAAAATTTGTAGCTAAACCGTGGCTTCAAAGCTTCAAAATTTAATTAAGACCTTCATTTTCCTAAGGCGGCATAGAATTAAGATTCTTGTTTTTATATTAAATGCGAATGCCTTTACACTAGCGCTGCATCGCTTGGGCTCACTATCAGCCAAGCGAGAGCTACAGAAGAGCTCCAATTTCTAATTTGCATTTTAATCAAATACTAATTTACATTTTAATCAAAATGAGAGGATAGCGAATGGGAATGAGCGCTGAGAGCAGCCAATGCTTTCCCTCCTTAACACCGCTTCTGCTTTTCTACAAAAATTAAAACTTTTCATATATTAGTAGTAATACTAGTGTTTTGTCTCTCCTCTCACTCTCTCACTCGCTCTCTCATACCCTATACGACTCGTCATCCAAAGCATCCATTCTATCCATACTATCGAACCTTTTTTCAATAATTTCGGTTTAGATTTATTTTATCAATCATTTTGTTATTATTATTATTAAGTATTACTATTATTTATATAATATTAATAAAATACACATTACAGCATATTGCTTGTGCTGTAGGTAGCGCCTGGAGGTATGACCAAAATTGTTCAATTCTCTCATAGTTTTCACTCAACTTTTTCTCTATTCTCGTTAAACTGTTTTTTTCCATTAAGTGACGCCTTTTTTAATTCATTTTAAATTTTCTTCACAAAATTGATGTATATTTTAGATGTGAATAATTGTGTAGAGCTATCGATCAAACTCTAAGCAAATTTTGTAATTATAGCAGTGCTATAATAGCACGTAATTAATATTTCTCAACTCAAAACTTATTATAATATTTGCTGGCGCTCTGCGAATACCACGAGAAGACTCTCAATGCTATAAATTTCTATTACTTTATGTTTTGTTATATATATAAAAAAATCATTCGCTCTTCTCATAGATATAGCTATAGCTATAATGCAATATAAAAAGTGCAAAAAAATTAAAGCTTAAGCAAATTAATAAAAGTTTTGCAACAACTTATTCATTGAGCTTAACTAATGCGCATTATATATATCTCCTATATATTACGTATATTCAAAACTTTTAAAAAAAAGTTTTTTAATTAATAGTATTATAGGATATTTACATAATTTTTTTAATTTATGGATCGTTTTGTTCGTTTAAATTAGTTTTTTTTAGTTCAAATGCATTCTCTTCTCTACTCTTCTCTACTCTCCGCTAATCAATATTTGGGTTTTTCTTTACTTCTGAAAAGATTATGAATAAAAATAATGAACAGAAATTAATGAGTTTTTTCGATATTTTGTTATTATTTTTATTATAGTTTGAATTGCTGTTTGAAGAGTTTGAAAACGAAATTTTGCTCTTTTTTATTGTCGATATTTTTTATTTGAGCTATAATTGGTTGTTATGCCTATGGTTTGAATTAGCGATTGATTGTTTTCATCGCTTCAATGTTACTGATGTCTGATGTCCTCTCCTTTTGCTGTCTGTTTAACCCTCGAAATAGTGGACAAAATTCATATATAATTACAATTTAATGGTTTGAAATAGAAATAATTTGCAATCATTTGTGACGATTACAGTATTCTAAATGGCGTGAAAACACGCAAATAATTGTATCACATCTACTAGACATGACTCTATTAAAACATATAGAATCTAATGTTTTAATCACTATTATTGCATTACTATTAGATATTACAGTAGTATTGCTCTAGTTTTTAAACTCAATATAAATATACTGAATATTAAATCAGTTTTTGGATTTTTCACATTTTAACTGAAATAAATTCTTTTTTTACGCTACAGTTAATCCTTAATCACATATAAATGAATATATTTTTATAGCAATAAAGAGGGGAATACTGTAGGAGAACGGAGTTGTAGTTAATGTTACTATGAATACAGTATTCCTAACATTAACTTAACATTTAGTTTAAATTATTCCTTATCAAATTCATAACAAGTTAAACATTAGACATAACTTTATTTGATAACCTTCTTAACTTATTTTAATGTCGAACAAGCAAGATTGTTTTAAGGGAATCAAAGCAAACTGCACCCACCACAATCTGCAATCCACAAAGGCACATTGCACCATGCAACATGCACCATTCCACATTGCAAATAACAATTAGATGTGAACTGCCTTTCATTTCACGGCTGCTTTATCCACAGCCTTGCAGTCAAGTCTATCCTCTCCTCTCCTCTCCTCTCCTCTGCCAACTCTATCGGTACAACTCGTGCCATCAATTAAATTAATGAATTCTCAATTGTTTTTACCTCAAAGTTCAGCTCAATTTGAACTTTGCTTTTCTGGCCATTCATTGATTAGAAATTTAAATTTATTTTCAAATTTATTTTTAATTAAATTTTACTCATTGTTTGTATGCATTAGATATAGTTATTTAATATCTGATATAAACAGCTGATATGAATGGGGAACTGAATTAATTATGAAATTATTTAAATTAAATTAAAATAATTTTAATACAATTAATGGAAAATTATAATTTAGTACAACTTTTTGTGTTTATTCAAATTAAAAAAGAGTTTTTAAAATCTAATTTTCTAAATGCTTTCCATATCTAATAAGTTATAAACCGTATATTTGTCTGAATTATACAGTTTTTAATCACTTAAATAGTGGTAAATCTGTTATTTGTTGTACAGAATTCAATGCTAACTATATTTTTTGTACAAAAAAATACATTTAAGTCAAATAGCGTTCGGGTTAGTGAAGGGGAGAGAATGTTTGGCTCGTGTCTGAAGGGCTCTGTTATAGACGGGAATGAATGGCACATCAGAGCCGTATACAGAATAGTTGGATGTTATGCATACTTTGGTGAACAGCTGTCTCGGCGTCTGTTTTCGCGTTTTTTTTATTGAAGGCCACGTGTTTTCCTCTTTAACCGTTCATTTCAACTGTTTATGTCTGTCTTGTTGTTCTATCCCTTATTTGTTCGATTGTCAAAAAATTCAACCGAAATGCAAATGTTTGAATCAAATCGGGTAAACAAATCTATAGAAACAAGCGCTCACTTTACTATTACTTTATTTTTTTATTTATTTGTTATATTGCTAAAAAGCAGTGAATTTAATATTACAGGTATTTTTCTATCTGTGAGCTTTAAATATAATTTAGATAGATTTTTATGAATAATTTTTTTTGGAGTTTAACTATTTTAACATATTTTTTAAATCTATCTAGAATTAAGTTAAAATGATTGAAATTAGCAATTTTAGTTAATTATTCTTAATACAAATTAATTAGACTCCAGAGTATTTTGGTTTAAACTTAGTTTTTATCTATTTAAAAAAAATTAATGTTGATTTTAAAAATGAAAAATTAAAAGCTTTAAAAATAATTTAAAATTTATTTGTGTCAAAAATTTTGATTGTTATTTTTCTTAAGTTAGTTTTGTTTACACTGTTTGGGTTTTATTTTGAAAAAATTACAAATTGATTATTAACTGAAACAAAATTGTTCAAGACAAAATTGATTATTACTTGATTGTTTAAATAAAATTATTGGATATAAAATTCTTGAAATATTAAAAAATATATAACATTTCTAGCTAAAGTTTTTGCAAAATAAGTGCCAATATACGAATGTACGCACATTTACAAAATTAAATATAACATTAGAAAAATATAGTAACAAATCTTTGTTGCATATAAATTAAAGATTTATTATAACTCATTTTAATTGTATTTCCATTTTCTGATTATCCAATTTTAGTAAATCGATAATCGAAATAAATGTATTATAAGATATTATTTATTGATCTTTGATTGACTAATATAATTAAATAATGATTCGAAACTTTGTGCCAAAATTAATTGTCAATTCATTATTTTATGATGAAACGATTTTATATAAATTATTTTTCATTTGAATATATATTCTTCAATTCTTAAGTTTTTCGAATCATTTGATAAAATATTTGAGAAAATATATTAATTGAATTTATTTTATATTTTCTTATATTAGTATTGTTTGTATTTTCTCTAATTTTGTAAATTTAATATTACATAAAAAGATGACAAAACAGAAAAACAAGGATAAGTCGTAAACCTTGAAAAATAAATAAAATTTTAAGAAAAAAATTACTTTTCATGCATTCCATTGCTATAATTAATAACTGTTTTTATAGTAAAACATTTTAATTATATTAAACATATATTATAGTAAATTATAAAAATATTAAGGTTTGTTGAATTTAATTAAGAAATTGAACTGGTTTATTAAGAAATTTAGTTAGATTGATAAATTTTGTTTTAAACTTTTCTGTTATAAGTTTGTTATAATTTCTATGGCTTTTAAGACAATAGAAGTGTAGAGGCATAGCGATTTGCACAAGCGCTTTTTCCAATAGGCATTTGTTAAAGTGATTCATTTATTTTTAAAGAATAAATATAATGATAATTATTTTTCGAGGATCATGTCGAATTTATTGTTATTTATAGACTTTTCTCTAGAAATCGTAAATTTGTGCTATTAATTATTTGATTGCAATTTTGGTTTTAACTGAAATATTGAATTTAATTGTAAATGACATTCAATTTTGTTTAATAGATTCCGTTGTTATTTGAGACGATAGCTGAGAGAAGCCAATCACTTATTAGCAAATAATCGTAAGTTTTGTAATAATTTTCTTAGTTTTGTTGATTCAAAAATTATATATTTTTATATATTCCGCAATTTATGTGTTTTATTGCAATTCATTCAACTTTGAAATTAATTTGAATTGAATTTTATGCTAATATTTATTCAATTTTCATATTTGTCTTATCTCTCAATCTATTGTTTAATGTAAATCTATTAATGCTTTTAGTATTCAATTTATTCTAAAACTATTAAAATATTTAATATTTAATAAAATAGAAAATATAAATTTGAGATTAAATTGAAAAATAAATAGAAATTAAACACATTTTGCATGTAATTAATCATTGGACAGCATTTGTTTGTTAAAACTGTAAATCTATTGTTCTTTTTATTAAAAATTTTATACACAATATGACTGCAAATGAAATATTATATCTATTAGTTCATAGAATCTATGAATCTATTGCTCAATAGTATCCGAATTGTAAAGCATTTAATTGAAATTTTTTCTCGAAATAATGATCTTTTGAAAACAATTTTCAGCAAAAATAAAATTAAATAATGAATAATTCAATAAATTTCGCTAAGAACAAAAATTAATGTTTAAATTTTAATTTTTAATTTTGATTAAAATTTTAATATAAATTTTTCATTAATACGAAAGCATTAAATCTTAATTTTCTGCCAATAAAAACAACTTATAATTAAAGTTTTTTTTTGTTCTTTTTTAAACTAAATTTATTTTCCTTAATAAACCAGTTTATGGCTCGAATTAAACGCATTTATCATTTTCTAATTTGAAAATTTTAGTCATTGTTTTCAATTTGGAATTAAATTTTTCTTTTTTAATTTATTCCTCAATTTTGCAGAATTTAATTTTTGGGATCAATTTAATTATTTATATAAAATTAGAAGAAAAAATGCTTTCATTAGAGTATTTATCGGATCTATACACTGAAACCAAATGCAAACCAATTAATACATCGCTTCACAAAAGTTTTCGATGTTTTGTTGAAAAGTTGTGTTTTATAGCGAAGAAAACAAATTGATTTATGACTTCATAAGCGGACGCTTCAGAGCCAGTAATTAAAATTAAGCCTCTTCTGCAAAATTTACAGATATTATCACTTTTAAAACGAGAAGTTTTCGAAATTGGTTTTGAATTGAGTACAAAAAACAATCTATGAATGAGACGCTCCTTTAAATTAAAACTTTTAGTTCTGGCCATAACTTACAGCTTTTGACTGATTTGTAACATCACTGTTAGGGTTGTTATATTGTTTATAAAGTTTTTAAATTACTGAAATTTTACCAAAATTAATGAAATCTTTTTCATTCAAGTGAAGCAATAAATTTTTTAAAGAAAAGTTTAATTAAAAAAATTTTTAATGTATATAATTATTGATGCAATTAAATGAGATAAATTTATTATAACTATTATTATAATTAATTGTTTTTTTTGTTCTAATTTCTGAATATAATAATGAGATTTGAAACATTTTTGCAATTATATTAATTATGTTTACTTAAGTTAAAATAAATAAATTTTCAAGTATTGAAAATTTGTTAAAACTTTTAATTCTAATAATATTATTATATCGACAAAGAGTTTATTAAATTTAAAAAGATTAATTGAAAGTTTCCCAATATTTTACCACGACAACTCTAGTTAGTTTATGCTTAAAAATTTTCAATTATTATAGTAATGAAATATTTAGTTTAAAAATTGCTTTTGTGTTAGAGTTATATAGAGTGATAGAGTTTTGTGATATAATTAATATTTTTATTTATAGTCTAATTACAAATTTTAATTATTTTTCTAACTATTATTTTGTTTTCGAGCTAATATTTAAAACAAAAAAAGTTTTGAAAATTTTTGATGAGTTTAGCTGAAATAATCGATCGGTTGAGAGCTCTTATCAAATATCGATTCATTAATCTAATCGTTAAATATTTCAAATTTCAATGAAACATATTTTTCGATCTAATCAATCAAAAATTTGATTATTATTTTTTGTAATATTTATATACAATTTTGATTTTATTGGAAAATGATATTTATATTTCAACATACTTTTCATGAAATTCAATTCGTTTTTTGCGTTCAAAATATAAAAATAAAACAACAAATTTTTCATTGAGTCAGTTTTGTAAAACATGAGTAAAATTTTTTCATAAATAATAACTTAATCGATGATTGAAAACATGTATTCGAGTGCTTAATAAGGAATAAGTGAATGAATACGAGTGTAAGAGATTCTAACGAATGAAAGAAGTGATAAAATAATGCCTTTTGCGGAACATCCCGTCAATGAAGCCATTACTGGCACCGAAACCAGTGTTAGCACAGAGCTAGCCATTAGCAACAATTTATTTTTCATTATAAAACACGCATATTATTACCTCAAATATGCCTTTCAGACAAAATTTTATTCATTCTTAACCAAATGCTGTCTTTTATTTAGAAAATAAATCTATAATTTTCATTCGCTTTATACTTAAAACGATAAAAAGTTGTTTATCAGTGAATAATCAGCTTTTCTTTGAAAAGTTTATTAGTTTTTTCTAAAAAAATTTTAAATTATCTTTAACTTAGATAATGATCTCAAGTATCAATAGTTTTTACATAATTTAATATTTATAATAGATATTGAGTTAATGTAATTATTTAAATAGTTTTTCATTGAAATTATGTGAATTATTCGTTTAGAAAAAAGTAAGAAATTTGCAAATCTTTTTCAACATCTTATTAGCGGCTTATCTAATGAATTAAATGTCATTTTCAGTAAGTTATTGATGTTTTTGAAAAAATCGTATAAATTATATGTTTTAATGAATAGTTATATAGTTTTAGATGAAAATTATATTTAGTTAATAAGATTCGTTGAAATATTTATAATATTGCTAATGAGTACTGAATTTATATATATTATATATATTGTCATCTGATAAGTAGTAGTGATTCAAAATTATTCGACTTTTTTGCTAATACTCTATATTAGAATCGCTATGAATATCAGTAAAAAATATATAAAATATTGATAAATGAATGGAAATGTTTTGCGTGAAGCGATAGTTCAAGGATTTGTTATTTTTAAACCAACTGAAAATATAGAAAATATTTAATATTTATTAAAACAATTAATAATGAATTGATAATATTTTGAGAATTTAATTTTAAGAAAGAATTTTTTTTCATTTATATGTTTTCATTAATTTTTAAGCAAAGATTTGTGAATTTTTTTCTCATTTTAATTCTAATTTTTAAAGCAATTCGAGTCAGTTCTTCAGTTCTATAATTAATTATCTAAAGAATATTCTCTTGTTTTTTGTTTCATTAACGTTCGTTCGCTTTCACTCTCTTTTTACAACTATTGTTAAGGAGAGCTAACAATCAGTAATGAATTTTTTTTGCTGCAAAAATTCCTTCGCAAGTCATATATGGATTCATCTCATTATAAAAAATCTCTGTGATATTCATCTCACAATTATTTCAATAATTTTTACTCAAATTAATTGAAAAATTTTCTCCATATTTCTCTCTCTATTCTCTTTACGGATAGTCTTCTATTATTTTTATGATAATTTTTTCCCTTTTCTCTTAAGTCTGAAAATTATTATTTATTTTATAGAAAAGTTTAGGGGAAGTAATGAAAGTAATAATGAATTTAATCGTTTACTTCAAATATTATCAGTCAACTCAAGTCAAGTTAAGTTTAATCACCTTTTATTCTAACTTTTTGTTTATTATTGATTAAAAAATGCGAATAAAAAAACTTTTGTTGACTTATATTTTATAGAGAGAGGGAGAAAGTTGTCGACCCCAATTTTGTCTCCAATATTTCATTGCTAAATTAATTTTTGAAATTTTGCTCAAATTTCTACTTTTTTATAATATATTTTAATACTTGTAAAACAAAATTTGTTTATTCACTTATAGATTAATTGATTATTTAAGTGAAAATAAATTTGCATTAAATTTACTGCCAATTTATACGATTATGATTTCTAAAGGTTTTTCAATTCATAAATATAAAGCACATTAACTGTGAAACCACTTTAACAATAGGCAATCATTTGGAATATAATTTTTGCTAAATATGGTTCAGAATGAGATGTGTTTGCGATTTAGTGCATCTCAACCAATGTTATCGTTGGTTACAAATCATGTTTTAAAAAGCCATAAAATGAGCGCAAAATATGATTTATGGCAATAATTAATTTGCATCGAAAAAAATGAATGTTAATTAAATTAGAGCTCAACTAAACTCGTCAATACATGAAGACTCACTGCTTTCTGCTTGTTAATATTATTGATCGAACAAATAATTCTTGATTAGTCGGCTATAAAAAGAGCCGAATCGCGAATTGCGTTCTTTTTACTCGAATATCAATATTTCCATTCATTTCTATTCTTTTACTGATATTATGTCTAAATATTAATGCATTAATTGACTAAATTTTATATTTTGAGTTAATTAAAAAAAAATTAATTAAAATTAAATTTTTAATTAATGTGAAGTTTTTTAGGATAAAATTTTTATCCAAGCAGAAATTATTTTAAGATGTAGAGAGTTAGCACAGTTTTACATAATAGTTTATAAGGTTTATATAATTGATTAAATTTATAGTTTACTAAAGAGAGTCTTTTTTCAGTACTAAAAATCAGAACCAATTAATTTGAATATTTTGTTTTTGTCGATAATTTATCGTTTAATACATTAGATGCTTATAAAATGTAGAGAAAATTGATGAAAAAGTCTGTAATAATATATTCTTTAGTGCTTTAGTGGTGTACTTAACCAATGGTTGTATTGCTTATCAATTTTTATGAGTTTTTCTCAACAAATTTCAAGTTAGAGTTTTAGGAAACCTTAAATCAAATATTATAACTATTATAACGTGTTTGAACAGTAAATAATAATATTTAATACTTATGATGGGTTGCAAAGGCCTCGCCTTAAAATCTCACGCTCTCTGAGTTATATTTTGTTTTATAACACATATCGTCGGAATATAACTAATAATAAATGTATATTGAATTTAGAGAGAGATGTTTACTCCTGTTATAAAGAGCAGCAAAGCTTATATTGGATTTTCAAGTGTGATAATAGCGGCGAATATTTGTTTTAATATAAGCCAAAATGTCTCAAAACGTATATTATATACTGTATTCAGACCTTTACGTCATTTTAATATGAATTAGAATAACAGAATTAAATTGAAAATGTGTTATGTTTTGCTCTAAACTCAGATTATATTACAACAGAATTATTTTTAAAAGTCAACTCTAATTAGAGTTAAAAACACTTAACTAAAGCCTCTATTCAATTGTGCTATTGAGCCATAAATGTGAGCATTTCTATTGCACCAGACTTAGCACCGGAGTAGGGATACCGGGCAGGGTATAGGTAGAGATTATTATAATTGAGATAAGATAACAAATTTTAGGTGACTCGCCCTCAATACAACCAATACAACAATCATTTATTTTTATTTTTTTGTTTAATTTCGATTTTTATATTTTAAATCAGAAATTATTCTTTAAATGTTCAGAAATCACTACTTTTACATAGTTTGAAAAACTTTATCAGATTTGTCACAAACTTTTGACATTTTCTAATGAATTAAATTTATAGAAATTATGGTTGTCGTCTCTCTCCCCCCTCTCTCTCCCCTCCCTCTCTTCTCCTTCCCTCTCCCCTTCTATCTTCTCTATCGCAAACAATTTGATAACATTACTAATAACCAAAAGTAAGGCAAAGATGCATTTCGTTTTAAGTCTTGTGTTTTCTATTTTATATTCATTTTTATTATTGTTAAATAAAAAAAAGTCAAAATTCAGAACCGATTTTCATTTCCCGTCGTTTTATAGACTAATGTTTGTTGAGAACTAATGAATGTTTCTCTACTTTTTTATTGTTTAAATGAAAATAATAATAAAAAATATTAAAAAAGGAGAAAAATTTTTAGTAAAAACGATTTGATAAAACTTAACTGTTTTGTAGATACGGTTATACTGTATATAATGTTTGAAAATGAAATGTTAAAAATGAATGTTTTTAACGATTAAAAATAATCAAACTTATGTATAACTATATGTCTCTCTTTTTATTACAATCACACTATACGTGCCTAAAGTTTTACGACTTTTCTATTTAGAAATATATGGTATATAGAAGAGAGTGAAGAGTGTAGTGTATAAAGAGAGAGACAATTGGTGAAAAAGAACGGAGAGAGAGAGAGAACAGGAGAGAGAGAGAGAGAGAGAGAGAGAGAGAGAGAGAGAGAGAGAGAGAGAGAGAA